>JAQGBZ010000074.1:0-224939 GCA_034687125.1 Neelides folsomi
ATTATGATTTTGATTTAATTGAACAAAGAACAGTAATAAAGTTTTTATCATTAGAAGGATTAAGAGGGACAAACACTTAAATGAACGGACTTATTGGACAGTATATTATATGAAAAGTTTGTAAAAGTTATTATAAATACTAGAGAAAATGCTTCATGCATTTAGATCTTCGAATATGTACTAATACATAGGATTAGGATACATATTTATTATATTCTTATGTATGATGAATAATATTGAGTTTGTGATATAAATTTTCATTTAGCATTGTATTTAAATGTTTAGACAACTACTCCTTGGGCTGGCATGTAATGAGTCAACGGCAGATCTTGAGCTGGACGTCAGTAACAATGGGATGGGACAGCAAGGGGCACACGTTCTCGAGTCTTGTCTTCACGGCATCAAATGTCTCACCAGCTTGGATTTGAGTGATAACAGTAATAAAAGATGTTTCTATCTTCATAAAGTATTCTTTAATGTTAATGGGAGGGATGAAGTTCTGGTCTCTTGGCTTTATTATAAGTACAAGAGTCATTTAACTTAATGTCGCGTGGAGGTTCAGCTCTGTGGATCAATCCGTCCCACACTTCTCCTCTGACTCTACACCATATGCTTTTAATATGCCATTAAAATCTTTTTTTGCTTTTGGATCTTTTTTGTAGGATTCTGTAGGATTCGGATTGCGTGTATGATGAATGTTCCTTTTTTCAGATTTGGATAGCGACTTGTCTTTGGTCGTGGCAGCGGCGAGTAAGAATAAGTCCCTTAAGCATCTCAATTTGAGTCGAAACCTCCAATCAACGAAAGTGAAACATGTTGCTCAAGTGATGGAAGCCATCGTACAAATGCTCCAGGTGATCATTTTTAATAAGCTTCTTGGCTTCTTTGTGGCTTTGTAGCGGAGCGGCGAGCCTTTTAATTAAATCTTTTGGGGATAATATAGGAAGAAGACTGCGTCCTTCAAACGGTGTCTTTGGCCGACTCGAAGCTAAAGGGAGAACTTTTCAGTGTGATCAATGCACTTGGGAGCAATCAGTGTCTTCAGAACATTGACATTAGGTAAGAAATTTGTCCTAATGACGTTTTTGAGAATTTGTTCAAGATTCGTTCATTTCCTTGGGCAAGAAGAAGAAGAGTTTTCTCCTTCTTCCTGACTGAGCTTGATTAGATGAGATGGAAGGGGGCGAATGATTAAATTGATGTTTGTTTTAGCGGAAATCAAATGGGAGACATTGGAGCTCGACTTCTAGCAAAAGCTCTACAAATAAATACGAACCTACGCTCCATCACTTACGACCGGAACAATATCACTCTTCAGGGTTTCTCCGATATAGCATACGGCCTGGAGAGGTGAGTCTTTTCCATATGGTTCATTTCAATTCATTAAACGAGTATTGCACTTTTGTGTCTCTCCTTGTGACATGGCACTTCCATTTATATCCCCAATTCAAGTAAAGTGGTTGGAAGGGAATTGGGAGGATTTGAGAGAGTTTTCATGTGTACGATGGTGATTCGGAGTACTTAGAGCTTCAATGTTCCTTCGAGATAATCAACTTTAATTAGGAGAATGAGTAACCGGCCATAAAGAATTAAATGAGAGCGGTGCATTGTTGAGTAATAATGGTTCAACTATCCTTGTACCTTCTCACCTACTACTCTCCATTGTCTTTTCTATGGATGAGGGATGGAGGGCCTGAGAGGTGATAATGAAATGTGGATTGAAATTCGTTAGAAATTCCATTGTGCGACCAATGCGCAGTATGTCAGTGGTGTAAATGAACCTCTGGAATTTCAATATAGATTCAATCTCTGCAATTTTACATACAAGTTGGAATATAATAGCAGTGGAGTAAAATTACAAGTTTTGGCGGAAATACCTTTTACCTTGTGATTCATGTCTTGAATTCACTCAGGCACGTCGATTCGGACTTATACGATGAGAAATGAACTACTAAACTTTATGCAACCTCATGTCGAGAAATATGAGAATTAACCATATGAATTATGTCTATGGAACAACAAAAGTTTGTAATTCCTTTGCGAATTCCTCCTCTTTTCCTCCCTCCAGTCGACTATTAAATTTTGAGTGAAACAGACTTAAAAACTTTGCTACTCTTCTTGTTTATTGGGCGGAAGGTTAAGTCTATCTGTAAAAAAGTTTATTCGTTAACTTTAATTAATAAGTAAAAAAACTTTCATCGGTTAAAAAGTTAATTTATTGCATTTTTGGAATTCCTTCGACTTTCCACAACCTTGTGGGAAATGTAAGTTGTTTGTTTGTCGCAATAAAACAAAGTATTTGTAAAACTAAAAAAAGAAGTTTAAGGCAGTGAACAAAATACAAAATAAGGACAATTAAAAAGTAGGAGAATCTAAAGATGAAAAGGAATTTGATCTTATTTCTTTTATCAGCATTTTATAAGTTTTATAAAGGATCAAAGAAATCTCTAATGATTGGTTTTTTTCTGTCTGTGAATTAGCAACATGAGTGTCCGGTACATGCCTTTTCCAGTCCATGATGCTCTTCCTTGCATGAAAGTGTCGGCGGAGAAAACAGAGTCGGTAATGAAGAGGATTCAAGATTTGATTTATCGAAACGCTACACCGAAGAAGACTTGTAATGGTCAGCAGGCATTCAGACTCCAACAGGTGTGTCAAATTCCAATGACTACGACGAGACCCCTAGCTTGCCAGATGAGTTTACCCAACAATGAAGTTTAACGAATCCTTAAATTTCTTTGATTCATTAAATAACAAGTTATACAGAATATTAAATAAAGTCCATTGAGTAGTCTTATTTCGACGAAAATAATATTTTTCTTTTCCAATTATGTGATAGCTTTTATCCCTTTCTCACAATAAGGCAATTGGTTCTTTGGAATATTTACAAGGCTTAATTAGTTTTTGATGACATGTATTTTTTTCTTTTTGATTATTAAGCAGACATTAATCTTTTTAATGTTAGTATATCTCATTTTTTTTAGTCTTTAAATAAGTTTCCCATTTGTATAATTATATATACAGATATGATACAATTTCAAAATATGTTACGTTTAATTTAAACAATTTATACTAACTCATAGTTTTCCATTTATATAGGGTTTCCTCTTGAGCTCTGCTCAACAGACGGTGGACAAATTGATAAGCCAAACACAAGACGGTGTGAAACTGCTTAAAAGAAACGAGTTGAATAGCCCTTCGTCCGACTCGGCTCACAATGATCTAATTGACCACGCCGAGACCCTCATTCAGGATTCCGAGAGAGCGAAACAGGTGAGAATGCTATTTAAGACATTCCTTTTATGACCATCTTTTCTTCAAATTACATCTGCATGCAAAAAAGGCTCATAAATGTAACATTTTATACATTGTATCTTTTCAAATGTAAATATCCACGAAGAATGTAATGTTAATATTCGGGTTGTGGCATTTGCTGTTTGTCAGAAATTGGAGTTGATATTATGTACCTATTGAAATTGGCCTTATTTATTCAAATACCTGTTCCCACCTTAGTTTTTGATGAATCGAGGTTACCTGCTTTAAGAACCATTGATTTTTAACTTATTAATGACTTAAGACTTGAAAACGTGTTTGAAAGTATCATTGACATGTTAGTTAACAAGACTTGTTTTTGAGTTTTGAAGAAGATACACATACATAGTGGAATTGGGGATATGTTAGGGAGGATGGGTTAACAAGTTTACGAGTAATTTGATTTTTATTTTGATCGAGAACTTTATTATACTGATTTCATCAAGGCATGTAGAGCTCAATTTTAAATCAGTGTCAATTTTAATTCTCATCACAAATTGCCTTCCTTTATGATGGATAACCTGTAATTTTGAATATTATGCATATATAATACATATTTATATATTTGTATGTTCTTGTATATGGTTCAAATCTTGGTTCAAATCTTAATAAATAAATCCTCTTTGAACAGTTGCTCTCAAATCTTCACGAAGTGATTGAGCAGAAGGGTGAGAGCGGAAAGTCACTTGACTCCAAATTACAGCAGCTATCTGACGATCTTCATTCAATGCTCTCTTTGCACATTGAGGTACTTTTTTTAATCTTTTTAAAAAAACTGATAATAAGATAAAAACTGATCATAAAATTTCATTTTGTTTGATTTTTGTTGCTTCACAGGGAAGTATTGACAGAGTTTTGGACCTCACAGAAGAAAAGTGTCCGAATTTGATGGGAGATGAGGAAGTGAAAAAAGACATCAAGCAAGAATGTATTGATAAGAGTGGGATTTCTTCTGAATTTGTTCGTCATTGTATCCTTGATGTAGCTGGGACTGATATAATAAATAAGCTCAAGTAAGTCACTTTATTATTCTCTTTTGTATTTCGAACATTGAACTTCCGTGTTTGAATATTCGCCCTCTTGTATTCTGGAACTTTGCTTTTGTTGGGGGTTGATAATACAATTGTTTGGTGGTTTTATAATTTCATTTTGTAACTTTTGAGTTCAATTGAGAGTAACAGGAGTATATATGTAATTTTATTTACAATGGAAGTTGACAGTGAGTTGATTTTCGTTTGGTTGTCCTTGTTGTGAGATAAAATTTCACTGTGTCGATATCTTTTTTATCAACCACTCACAAGCTGTATCAAAAATATAACAGAGATTACCTTATTTATTGCAATACAAAGTTGAAAGAGAAATATTTACTTGCATCATTTAACAAGTAGATACTGGTATACAGAAGCTCAAGAGCTTTAGATGTAAATATGTTGAAAGTTTATCAACTTAAAGTATAGTTAATTTTAAACAGTGATTCAATTCAATGAACATAAGTTGTTTCTTCCGTTTCAGTGAGGTGCACTTGGCAGTTGCGGCGCATATTTCGGACAAGTTAGTGGACAGAGCGATTGACTCGCTTATGAAATGTCATAAGCAGCTCGTAAGTGGCCAATTTTATTTTTAAGTGAAAGTGAGTGCCATCATAAACAATGGATTTTTTTGCATCCAATCCGTTTATACAGAACGACGTGAGCAAGAAACGTTCTTCAACTCCGGACGTTCTCAAAACCCGGCTTCGGTCGAGTCCAAGTGAATTTTCTAAAGATTTCGAGAACAACATTTCGCTTGGGGAAGGAAACTCCAGTTACGACCAATCTCCTTTGGTAATTACTCAATTTTAACGATTCTTGTTTTAAATCATTCATATTTTAATTACACTTAAAACATTTATTCATCATAAATATTTTGTATATAAGTACACATAAATGTAACATGTACATTAATCCTTGTTCATAAACCTCATATGACAATCTAATGAAGCAATTAATATTCTATGCTCACAATGATCAATAATGACAGAAGCTGGATTACTTAAACCTTGTAAGTGTTGCAAAAACGAACACTACAGTATACATAAATCTTGAATTTAATAGAGTTTTGTTGTGAGATGGACTGGTTAATTTCAATTACTTATTTTTATTGTTATTTTATTGCATCTTAATGGTATTGGACCATTTATACTATGTAGTACACTCGTAGTTACTGAAGTATGGAAATTGCATTTGAAAATTCAATCAATTTTATTTTATTCCAATTAATATTATTTATCATTATTCTTGATTGAAAAAATTTGTCCTTATTACCATTTATTATGTTATGATTTATAAATCCTTAAATTTTTTATTGTTGTAGTCAATTTAATCTATTTGTATATATTAGCACATATCAATGATTTACTTTTGACTTTCATCCCATTTAAGCATGTTTATTATTATTTCAACTAAATATAGTTGTATGATAAAATCAAGAAAAAGTGTGTTAGGGTAGTTTACATTTCATTTATATATATATATTATTTAGATATGCGCAATTTATTTAATAATTCTATGAATTTTATTTATAATCGGTTTATTTATGTATTTTTATATCATTTACCATTTATTTAGTATGGTACATATGGTACATGTGTGGTGATTAGAAGTATTTGTAATTACATTATGTAGTTATCCATTTCAGTAGAAATCTTTATTAAATTTGAATAAGAGTATTTGTTAATTAAACGTTTGAATATGAAGGCCACACCTCATTTGCATCCGAAGAGGAAAGGCTTACACGGACGGAGGATTCGTCCCAAATCGGTGGTTGATTGCGTGGAAGGAGTTTCCGCTGATGATATTCCAGATCTGCTGCCAAGTCTTCCTCAGACAATTGAAGGTTACTTGATAAAAATTGACATTTGATAATATTCATTGACATTTACTTTTTCTCTATATTTCAATCTATAAAATGCAATTTTAATAAATTCTAATATCCAAAATTTTATTCAGAAACGATTTCGGATCTGGTTGGTCTTCCCCCAGTCTCTCCTCAACAGTTGAAGCATTTGGGAAAAGCTCGTCCTAAAAAGCCAAAGACGCGAGCTCCGACACGTCCCTGCTTAAGACCCCCAACGGAACTTATCGAGGAAGTTTCGGATCTTCAAGAAGGCCTCGATACATTTTTCCGCCCAGGGTCAACGACACCAACGGCTATCGTGACACCAGATTCAGATGAATGGTAAATGCATATAAGATTATTGAACAAATAAATATTTTGCATAAGTACTTAATTAGAATACTTATACTATTTTATAATATTGCACTTATTTTGTTCGAATATTTAATGTAAATAAAAAATATTTCTTTTTATTATTTAATTGTTAGTTTGTAATAGATAGGGCCAAAGTATGATGCAAATAATTGCTCAAACAAAATGAGTAAACAAAGTCCTAACATTTTTCATATTATTCAATTTATAGCAGTACTTCACTCATGATATCTTCCATGACGAGTCATGCGGACGATAGCATTGTGTCAACCCCTACACATTCTTCTCGCACGTTCAAAGTGGATGAAAATTGTTCTGACAAAACGAGTCCAAGTTCTTTTGACACTTGTAGCATTTCGAGCAAATTGTCCCTTGAACCAGTACCAAGATCCAGATCCACTGACTGCCTGGAAAAGCCTCCAACCAAGCGGGAAAGCTTATTTTCCTCACCAACACAAGGAAGTGGAGGAACTGGAGCTTCACCAAGTGGAGGAAGTATTGCAGAAGAACCATCAGGGGATAAATCTCCTGTTCAACGAATTGGAGTGTCGATGGGATCTTCAGTTCTTGCTGAATTTAAAGCACGACAGGAGAAACGATCTTCTGGTATTTTCGGCTCATCTCCTTCAAAATCTCCTTCAAGCGGAGGAGGAAACAACGAAGATGTTACAATTACACATTCGAGCACTGCCTCTAATAGCACAACTGTCACGAAAGGATTTTCCGTTTCGGAAGCCAAAGAGAAGTTCAATATAAAGAATATTAATAGCAGTAATATGACAACGAGCGTTTTGGGTGTTACAAGACGTCCGCCTCCTGTTGCACCAAAACCACGTCCTTGGTCGGTTGTTGGATCTGATAGACGATCAGGTACATTAATAAGAATATTAAATCCATAAATAGTCTTTTACTGCTAATATGTATCAAAATTAACTCAATAATAATTTAATGCAATTAAAAATATTAAAATGATTGGTTTGTGAAAAATGATAAATTGATGATTAATGGTCAATAGGGGAGTTTTCCTTGGGAAGTGATGGGTCAAGTCCAAATGCTTCAGCTGCCAACACCCCCGACTCGGGAGACACCCTCGATGAGCCTGTGTCCGAAGTCCGCGGGGGGAAAACGAGCCCATTGTCCATCTCGACTGATAAATGTGGAATGGAGTCGACTACTCCGTTTTCCAGCTCTCCAAGTAATCCTCCTCCACTGCCTACCTCCGCTCCTCCTCCTAATGTAGTCACAAGCACGAGTTCTACGAATGCGAACAATAACCTCACGACTGTTAACATTGGGCCAACTAGTATTATTAGTATGAGTAGCAACAGTAGTACTAGCTCAGTAACGAAGAGTAATGGGAATTCCACTGACGCCCCGGCATCACTTCCCTCATGGGGGATTCCGGAGAAACGAAGTGTGAAGGAACTCGCGGCCTCGTTGGTGCGCCAAGGGAGCCCCCCGGATCCTGAAGGGAATAAGAACAAACAACAGAGATCTGACTCTCTTCCAAGGAATAATATCTTTCCGGAACAGCAGACCGCCCAAGGTTATTTGCATGATGATTATGATCCATAGTTTTTGGGGGGAATTTCCGTTTTTCCGCTTTTGATTGTGAAATCATTTTACTCTCATAGTTTTACATCTTTTTGGATTTCATTTTTATTATTTTCCATTTGCATGTGGATGTTTTAGATAGAAGTTTTTTTCAAATTGTAGATTTCAATCGGGCCAGAGTTTCAATCCAAGAATGGACGCGACATCATTCCATTAACGAGGTCTGGAAAATGCCCCTGAGGAATATTTCAGGGGAGAAGCCAGTGAGTTTTTAACACGTTTTACTTAATCATCATTTATGCTTCCTCTTTCTGCTTTCACCTTCACTTGGCTCGCATGAAAAAGCTGTAAATGTAAATATCATTTCTCTTATTTCAAGGAGGAATCTGCTAACCAGTATATCTAGTTATTCATGGTGTAATGATTTCTATTTCCTTTTTGGACAAGTAACATATAGTTAAATCTATAATTACGGTAATTGGTAACTTGATATTTAAAGATAAATAAATTGACTTTAGAATATACTATATTATTAAATACATGGCTAGTACAACTATATCTTACTTGTAACGATTAATAATTCTATCTATCAATTTACTATATCAATTCTCTTTCTGCTAATTGCAATTTCTCGTAAACTGAAATTACTTATTTCATGCAATCTAAACTAAATTCTAACCAGCTCTCTGAAGCTATGCTAATATTATACAAAGAATTTAAATATGAATTTGATAAACTGAGGTTTAATGCCAATAGTAGATCTCGAACTCAAAATATAATTTTGTTTTTAGATAACCAAAAGATGGGATCAAAATAATGATCAAAAAGGAACAAATGGACATGAAATTGAACTGGGAATTGGAAGACTCCGAAAAGTGTCGAATGAAGAAGATGTAGTGAATGTTTAATGTGAATGTCGATTAAGTTTATTTTACCTCTACGCATAAAATATTATATTAAACTTATATGTAGAATGTAATACATAATTAGCTAATTTCCTAGTCGAGTCCCGAGATTTAGATAAAATCAATTGTTTATATTTAAACATGAGATAGGATTGTAGAAAATGGTGGATAAAGGTTATACTTATATTATACTTATAATATTTTAGTCAACAAAAGCTCGATCAAAAAGGAAAACATGTGAAAGAGGCGGGTTTCACGTTTTAATTAATTTCAATTTTAATGATTTGCATGTCCTCTTATTAAGTCAATGAACAATTTTAACAATTTTATTATTATATATTAGGTGTATTTAAGAGTTTTGGCATTTGATTTCCCATGTGCTTACTCGAAATATTTAATAGATAAATATTTCATAAATTATTTTAAAAGATTTACATAGTTGACCCCCTAAGTTTTTAAAATGTATTTTATGATTTTTATGATTGAAGCCTAGTGGCGTCTCTGAAATACCAGTATTTACGTTAATTGAATCGGACTATTTTAAAAATACATTATGAGCTTATATAATGTTTATATTCGTCAACTTATGGTTTAGCCAAATTGTAATTTTATTTATATTTTAATTACTATTTTAAACATTTATTCTCTTCTACTTTTAAATCTTGCATGACGTTTTATAAAACCATTCCGCATTGTGGATTTTTTATCATTTATTTTAAATATTACATTTTTAACCATGAATTTCATACCCAATAATATTGTGTGCCGAGAAAAAACAAAACATCAATTACATTTCAATTATAGTACATTTCATATAATTGCTTAATAATAATTTGTCTTTTCACCTCCAATTTTTATATGATATTATAATTATATGAATATACATAGCATGTATAAATCTTTTGAATGCATTTTTGTGCAATTTATGTTCATTAAAATATAAATTCCAATTATTATAACTGTTGCGTTATATCCACTTATATCGAGAAATTGCATTTGTCAGAATTCCTTATAAAGACCAATACTTTTATATTACCTATATAATTTCTACAAATGTTTTATTTGGCTCAAAGTACACAAACATTAAATAAGATTATTTACTTAATTATCAAAACTTGTATTTACGATTAACCATAAAGTAGTATTTTACATGTCTCTACTAATACATGAACTTATGACATTACATAGGGAGCGAACAAATTGAATTTTTTTTATAAATTCAGGATTGAATTGAGAACTAATTAGAAAATGGAATAATGCTCATTCAAACAAGCCTAGTTTACTAACAATGAATGAATAAATATATACATAATACAAACTTATAGATAAAATATATATGTAACAATACCTTACTTATCATTATGTTTATACTTGTACGCCTATGTCAATGAAGAAGAAATAAATTCAACTTTGTCAACTACAAATACTTAAATTGTAATTGTTCATTATTAATCCATTTATAAGTATTATCTCGAGGTTTATTACCGTTCATGAACACTCTTCTAGTATGTCAATTATTAATTATGAAAATAGTAATTTTTATTACAAAGTAAACAAAATTAATGTTTATTAAAAATCAATTCAGTTAAAACATTTCATTTAAGATTTAGTTCTATTCAATGAGAAATTAATATAACTACTTATTTATATTTACACATATTCATCTATGAACATTCTATGAATTTAATCTAATTTATAAGTATAAATTAAATATCTAATAAACAAGTTAACATGATTATTCCAATTTGGTATAGGTATGTCTCATTATAATATTTACGCCAATTTAAACAAATCTATTTTGTAATCTGTAAAATAGTGGTATTAACAAACTTAACAATTAATCTTAGGATATGAATTTTTAATTCAGTGAGAAGTAGAAGGAGGCATGGAGTTTGGAGGCATGAGCGGTCTTGGCATCAGTCCCCCCATTTGAGGCATTAATTGAGGAGGCATTCCCATCGGGGGTCCCATTGGCGGTCGAAGTCCTACAATTAACAAGAATACAATTTAACAAGTTGGTCATAAAAGTCATTATTGGGAATTATTTTGATTTTAAGTGAGATTTTCAATTACCCATACCAGCAAGCATTGCCGGGGTGAGACCAGGAGGTGGACCTCCCGGTCCACCGGGCATCATAAGACCAGGCGGCATTCCTCCCATTCCAGGAGGCATACCCATTGGAGGTCTACCCGGATGACCCAGGAGGGGGGGTGGTTGACCAGTTGGAATACCGGGAGGAGGCATACCAGATCGATTTACTGCAAATGATAGCGTATTAACTATTTGTGAAAAGGAGAAATGTGAATTTTAAATACATAATAAATAAATATTTCTTGGAATTGAGATCGTTAAATGGTTTTTAACACGAACCTCCTAACATTGCAGGAGGGGGGATTGTTACACCGACACCAGCTTTCGAAGCTCCGAATGGATTTGATGGGATTTTTCCTGCTTTAAACGCAGCAGCTAAAAGTCGTACAATAAAACAAAAATATAATAATTTGACCTCTATTACATTTTATAATTAATATAAAAAGGAATTTAGTTTTATAACATACTTGTAGCATCAATAAGGCTCTGTGCCTGATCCTCCATCCATTTTTGGTAATAGAATTTGACATTATCTTTATGTTTCCGACCGGAACAATGGGTTTTTCTCACTGAAGGCTGTAAATTATAAATAGAAATTTACCCATTATGGTTATATTACGAGTAAAAAATCTAATATATGATCTTATGGATAAAAATACTTACTGAGTCATGAGTTAAATAAGTATCGCAATAATCACAATAATATTTCGGCATTTTTAATATTAAATAAATATTTGAAATTGGATTTGAAGCCGAGAAGGCTTTAAAGCCTGAATGTAGCTTTTGGCTTCCCTCATTGGTTCTTTCTTGTATGATGGTCGGGATTTTAGCAAGCAGCAAAATTCAAAAGGCAGCACATTGCTTTTTCTTCACGAAATAATTGCACGAGCACGAGCAAGCAATGAATTCTCGGTTAGAATTGCTCGCGATTGGATGACCGCAATTAATTAATCAGTTTGTTTAACCTACTTGTGCTCTTCTAAGCACTGTTAAAAATGGAGGAACTCGGTGAGGTTGAGTTCATTGGGTCAATGGAAGATTTTGAGGGAGGAAAAGAAGATGACCAAGAAGTTCCTCATCCTCTTACAAAGGCCCTCGTTGACGAATATGAATATGATTCGTCTGACGAAGAGGTAATTAAATCAATAATTAAATATTATAAAGGTATTCCGGGCATTGTAGTTCAGACTGTGTTTATATAAGCCTATGTCTTTTGCAACAGTGCTAAACTAATTAAAGAATGGATGGAGTATGTTTATTCAAAGAACTATGAATTAATAACCATTATCCATGCTGGCATTCAAAAAATGAGTTTTAATTTTTTATATAGGATTTGCGGAATACCGTCGGGAATATTCCTCTTAATTGGTACGATGAATATCCTCATGTTGGATACGACTTGGATGGGAAGAAATTAATTAAGCCAAAGGGTGGAGATGCGATTGATAATTTTTTAAAGCGTATGGAAGATCCCGATTTCTGGTATGTTAATATTCGATGATATTTCATATAAAACTTATATTACACTTCATATGTAAATTAATGGTTAATTTTATTTGTAGGAAAACTGTAAAAGATCGACAGACTGGTCAAAATGTTATTTTGAGCGATGATGATATCGAGTTACTCAATAGGATAAAATCTGGAAATATCCCAGTCGCTAGTTATGAAGATTTCGGGGTAAGAATTTATATTTAAATGACTGTAAAATGTTAATGCATTGTAGATCTGACAAATCTTTTATAAGTTATGTGTCCTTTGCAACAATGCTAAACTAAAGACAGGATCCAGCCTATTTATTCAATAATTGAGTTAATGGTCTTATCCGTGCCTACAATTAAAACAACCACAAAGCCTAAAATTAAATTATATGATTTAAGTTATTTAAATAATGTGGATTTAATTAATTTAGCCATGGATCGATTGGTTTTCAAATGAAGTAATGGAAACTCCATTGAAAGCAGTTCCTCTCTCCAAAACATCATTTATGCCTTCAAAGATTGATGCAATGAAGATTGCAAAGATGGTGAGGGCTATTAAGAGAGGATTACACAAACCACCAGAAAAACCATCAAAAGAACCACAATTTTATATGCTGTGGGATTCGGACGATAAAGCGGATTCCATTAGAAGAATTCAAGATCATATCCCAGCACCAAAAACCCGACTACCTTCTAACGCCGAATCATACAATCCACCATCAGAATATTTATTAGATGACAAAGAGGTAAAAAATTAAATCCAAAATAATTAAAAACAAGTATATTTAAATCACATTTTCATTTTTTGTACTTTAATTCAATTTTAGCTGAAAGAATGGGATAAGAGAGAAGATGAACCTTGGAAGAGGAAATACAATTTCATGCCTAAAAAGTACGAATGTCTCCGCAATGTTCCAGCATATGACAAATTCATAAAAGAACGCTTTGATCGATGCCTTGATCTTTATCTTTGCCCAAGAGCAAAGAAAATGAGGGTATGGTTTTTATACTGAATTAATCTTTTTAGAAAAAAGTTATCAATACTGTTTATTTAGGATTAATATTTAGGTAAATATTTTTATTGATTAATTTAGTTGACCATCAAAGCCGAAGATTTGGTCCCACAACTTCCAAATCCTAAAGATCTTCAGCCATTCCCAACAGTTTTATCAATGGTTTTCAATGGCCATACCGATATGGTTCGATCAATCAGTTTGGACCCCATTGGACAATTTTTTGCTTCTGGTTCTGACGACGGAACAGTAAAAAGTAAAAACTTAATTATTAATTATTAACGATTTGTATTTCATTAAAATCAAAATAAATTTTTGAACGTTAAAAAATAATTATATTTATTCTTACAGTATGGGAGATTTCTACTGGCCGTTGTATGAAGACCTTTACATTCGAAGGCGTTGTTCGTTGGGTAGAATGGTGTCCCAATAAATCACTTTCTCTCATTGCGATTGCCAATGAGAATGATGTTGTTTTGCTCAACCCCAAAGTAGGAGATAAACTCATTGTGGAAAAAACAGATCAGATATTGAAGGACAAACCAGATCAAGGCGAATATGAAATTCCCGAAAGAATCGCCGCTGTTGTGACATGGGAAGATATTGAGGATGAAAAATGGTCAAAGGGCATTAGACTTGTATTGAAACATTTCAAGACAGTTCGCCAAGTAAGTTGTGCCTTTTTAAATATAATTTCGATAAGCATTTCGATCTCTCATTTTAATCGGTTAAATTTTTTGTTCTTCAATAAAAAATTGATAACAGGAATATGGTATTATCGGTTTAAACGTTTAACCAATGATCAATAAAAAATGTTCAGGTTACATGGCATGGAAAGGGCGACTATTTTTCAGCCATAATCCCAGATGGTCAAAATCGATCTGTCGTCATTCATCAGCTTTCAAGAAGAAGATCACAATTGCCATTCAATAAATCTAAAGGACTTGTTCAATGTGCTCTGTTCCATCCAACACGTCCTCATTTCTTAATCGCTGTAAGCTTTTCTTTATTTTATACGAAAATTAATACTTATTCAAAGGTATATTGATTACGAATTACTTTTTAGACGCAAAAACACGTTCGAATCTACGATTTACTCAAACAAGAAATTGTCAAAAAATTGATGACAGGAGCTAAATGGATTTCGAGCATGGCTATTCATCCAGGTTTGTTTTTGTTATAAGAAAAGTTACATTTAATTAAAAATGTGTTCTTATTTACTTATGACTTATGAGCCATAAAATTTTATCGTTATCAATTAAATATTATAATTTATTATTAAATATATTTAATATCTTAGGTGGTGACAATGTATTGCTCGGGACTTATGATAAGAAAGTCATGTGGTTTGATTTGGATCTTTCAACTAAACCCTATCAGACTTTGAGACATCATGGAAATGCTGTTCGAGGTGTTGCGTTTCATAAAAGATATCCTCTTTTCGCTTCTGGGTCTGATGACTGTAGTCTCATTGTCTCTCATGGAATGGTTTACCAGTAAGGATGCAATTTAATCAATTTACAAAATATTCATAGCGATTTACTAGTACATATCGATGCTAAATCTTCATCTTGTGATATGCTGCAAAAATTGAAATTTTCTTATTTTTATTAGTGATTTGCTTCAAAATCCATTGATTGTGCCGGTCAAGAAATTAAGAGGCCATGAGAAGTCAAACGATTTTGGAATTTTAAGCGTCATGTTTCATAATATGCAGCCTTGGGTGTTTTCATCAGGAGCCGATAAAACAATCAAACTCTTCACATAGTTTGTTTATTTTTATGTTTTCATTTACTTTACAAAGATTTTTTCGTTGTATCTTTTATGTACCAATAAACTTCTTCGTTGAAAAAATTTTAATATTTGTAATGTTTTAGCATTTCCTCTTTTTCCATAAATATTCTTAAAATGCATTGTTGAATTCATACTTACAAATAGGTATTTCATACATAGTATTTGCATTAATCCATATTTTCCATATATGGTATTTACATATTTGTGACAAATGCAATAAAGTGCTGATGTATGTTGGATTTATATACAAATTAATAAAAATTTATTTTGAAATAAAAATATTCATCTAGACAGCTCTTTGTGGTTGTTGAACAAGAAGAAGTCCATAGCGCTTTTTGATGGTAATTCGCTCTCTGGAAAATTTGTCCTCAGGAGAAAACCGAGCTACAAGAAAAAATAGCTATTATTAATTATGTTAATTTATTATTTATGTTAATTTTGCGTTTACTCACTCAATGTAATTATATTAAATTAACTTTTGTGACTTTCGTAAGATATAAAACAGGAAAAATAATTTCTCTTACCAGGATGAGCTGAATTCGTAGGGAGTCCACTTGGGTCTTCTTTCTGTAAAATGGGTACAATAAATTATAGGTATTTTTTTAAAAAAGGGTGAGGCCCGGCCTGGCCCGGTGAGGTTGCACAAATTACGTTAATGAATTTATTTTATTAAAACATTTTAATTGTTTATATAAGTATAGTTAACTGCGTAACACAAACCTTTAAAGTGTAAACCCTCTTGCCGTTTTCGTCCAAATAATACATTAAATGCATTATGGTGCGTTTAATTGAGTCAAACAATTAATTAATATAAAATTAGTGTAAAAGTGTATTTCCTCACCGCGTGGCTTTTGAGAAATTGTGTATAAAAAGGACCTCTGATTTTCGCTCGTAATATCGTCTCAATAAATTCCAAAATATAAAGTGCCCCAGGTTAAGCACAAGCTAAAAGTCCATACGGCATTGAAGTTCAAATAGTTGAGATTGTTAGCGGGTAGCGTCTTCTACGAAGAATCATTTTATTAACCATTTTAAATTAATTTATCTTGAATATAATTTCACAAAATCATTAATGGAAGAGGAATATGAAGAGGAACGGGGGTGGGGACGTGCTAATTGGGAAGAGGAAGCAGCAAATCAGGTACAAAATGTCAATATAACTTTATTTATAAAATTGTAAACATTGACCAACATGACTATGACTGACAAACATTTTCTTAATGCTCTTAATTTAATTAAGTCTGAGGGAGAGCACGAGCCTGAAGAGCCAGCAGAAAACCCTACTGAAGTTTTAACAGAATGTTTAGAAAAGTTTTCAAGCCCTGATTATATTATGGAGCCAGGAATATTTAATCAATTAAAAAGGTACAAATTCAATGCGTTAGTTGGAATTACGTAATTTTTGTTTTGATGAGTCAGTTTAGAGAACCTTTAAATTTATAATTACATATTTATGAAATGATTAATTTATTAAATGTTTAGGTATTTTCAAGCTGGAGGAAGTCCCGAACAAGTCATAGATCTTTTATCGAAAAATTACAACGCCTATGCTCAAATGGCAAATCTTATGGCTGAATGGATCATATCAGCTGGTAGAATTAAAATATTTTTAATCTTGAATCTAAATACTTAACATATTATTTATATTAAGAATTTGTTTTTATATTAGGTGCAAACATCAATGAAGTGCGTTCCATGGTTGAAGCCAGTCTACGAGACATGATTTTAAAGACTTTTGATCCCAAGAAGGCTGATACCATTTTCTCTGAAGAGGGAGAGGTAAATTGTCGAACACTATTTATAATTGTTTTTATAATTTAAAAAATAAATCAATATTAAAGCTTTAAAAAGTTAAAGTTATACGATATTTATGTTTAAAGAATTAAATATATTTTAGACACCTGCGTGGTTAACAGAAATGATCGATCACCCTACTTGGAGAACATTAGTTTACCGCCTTGCTGAGGAATATCCTGATTGTCTTATGCTTAATTTCACAATTAAGGTAATTTTAAATACACTTTTAGATTAAATTTTTTAAATAAAAGACGATTAATTATATATTTACATCCATTTTATAGTTGATTTCCGATGCTGGATTTCAAGGAGAAATCACCAGTATTTCAACAGCAGCTCAGCAGATTGAAGTATTTTCGCGAATGCTTAAAACTTCAGTTTGCAAAATTGTTTCGAGCAATGAAGATAATGTTTTAAAGAGTATGCAAGATACTGCTGTGAGTTATATCTTACTATTACATTATTTCAAGTAATGCTTGTTTTAATTATTGCTTATTTGATTCTAATTTGATTTTCCCTTATTTTAGGAAATGATTTGCCATGCTGAACACACTTTTGTATATAGCGAAGTACTACTTCATGTTTTAATGCAAGATCAAAAAGGTTCTCATTTAATGAAGAGGCTCAGTCAAGAAATTATTAAAAAAGCCAAAGAAAGGTTCATTATTTTATTTTTAATAGTAATTAATATTTTTTGATAAGTAGTTTGCCTTTTCTTTTTTAAGAGAATTTTATTGATTTTCAACAGCAAGCACGATGTTACACAAGTTGTAATGGCTCTAAACGGGTCAACCGCATATCCTCGAGCTTGTCAAGCTTTGGCCGCAATGTTGTCTCGAAATGCACTCAATCCAGCAGATATCACTGTGCTTTTTAAAATGTATTCTGCTCCCGATCCACCACCAGTCGATCTCATTCGTTCACCACAATTTTTAGGTAATTCGAATTCCTATTTTTCAATTTTATAATAATTAGGTATTACAAATATTAGAAACTTACATATAAAAGCAAGTGCATCTAAATATAATTTTTTAATTACAATTACATGAATTATTTCATTTTAGAATTACTTATTGACGCACTATTTAAACCGGGAAGCAAATTGAACCCTGACCACAAATCAAAATATATTTACATTCTGGCTTATTCTGCGAGTGTTTGCGACGTGTTCCGTCGGTCAATGCGTCATTCATTAAAACAAGAAGAGTTGAAGGCAACAATTGCTGCTGTTGAGAAAGTTCATGAGATTTGTAGTTCAAATAAAGGAACGTCTGAGCTCATTGTTGAGCTTCCTTCACTTTACACTGCAATTAAGTAAGTTCATTCTATTCTTATAAAACATGAATTTTAAAATTATAGATTAATATTCCGAGAACTATAAGAAATTTACAAGTATGATTCACTTATTCAATTTATTTTAATTTAGATATCCGGTTGTGTCAGTTGGTGTAATTCGCTGGGTTGAACAAACTGTAACAGAAACGTCTTATTTTAAACTTTGCACCGAACACACACCATTGCATTTGGCTCTTCTCGATGAAATTGCAGCCAATCATCCGCTTCTTCATCAAAAAGTTTTGGATCTTTGTATTCTTCTTTTCGAATCAAAACAAGACGAGCTTGAAATTCTTGTTCAAGTAAGGAAATTCCAACATTAGACTGCTCCTTAATTTTTATTAGTATTAGCTTAATTATAAAGTTGAATTGTTTCTTCACTTGTTTTAGTTGGAACTTCGGAAAGTTCTCCTTGATCGGATGGTTCATCTTCTATCTCGTGGATTTGTAATTCAAGTTGTCAAATACATTAAACAATGTTGGCAACGTGGAGATACAGATATCTCACTCATTCGTTATTTTGTAACTGAGGTTAATATTGACAAAAATTCAATTTTAATTGTTTAATTGACATGAAAAGGAGTTTAAATAAGTAAGTTCGATTAACGTATTTGTTTTAGGTTCTGGATCTCATTTCTCCACCTTACTCATACGAGTTTGTTCAACTTTTCCTCCCAATGGTTGAGAATGAAGAAGTTACAGGAAGTATGCGACATGGAGATCACCATGCGGAAGGAGATCCTGTATCGGAATTTGTTGGTGCGTACTCGACACAAATTACTAAACACAATAATTATATATTAATTATAAATATATTCAAAATTGATATTAATTCTTGTTGTTTTATAATTGCAGTTTACTGTAAAGCTAACTACTCTTCATTGTAATAAGCTGTACAATACATACAGTACATATAAGAATGTATTATTACGTAACTATTTAACCATCAATTTACTTTCTCAGACAAAGTAACATATACCTTATTATGCAATTTTACAAAAAAGATTTTCAAAATATTTTAATAAAAGCGATTTAATTTATTGTAACATAATTGTTTTTTATTTTAAATGTAACGGCATAGTTAAAATTAGACATAAAATTTAAGCTAGGGACTTGAAAGTAAAAATGTTAGGTGCAAGACTATAATCTATTCAAATCACTTTGCGCAGTTCTCCTATTCGTCGATCCCTTTAATCTTTCCCATTAAAATGTCCTTGAGCTATCACAATTGTGCTCATCTGTATTGACAGCATAGATGTTAACCTCTGGACATCATTACATATTCCATTAAAAGTGAATTATAAAATAAAATAAAATTGCTCTCTATTAAAAACCACTATCCAAATTCAACGTTTTATTTTTAACAAACACCAAATATTGTTAAATATGGGACTTAAAGGGATTTCACCTATTATTTCACCAGAATTATTAAAGGCTCTCGCAATGATGGGACACGGTGACGAAATTGGTAATTTATTAATTTTATCGCATTATATTATACAGAGAGTTAAATTAAATGAGCTCATCTGGTGTCATGAATCAATTGATTGGTTGATTCATCAAATTGTTTTCTCTTGATTCCTTATTTTAATTGTTGTTTCAGTTCTCGCCGACGCTCATTTTCCTGGCACGGCTTGTAGCAAAACAAATGTAGTTAAGATCATTAGATGTGATGGGCATGGAATACCCGAACTCCTTTCTGCAATCTTGAAACTCTTTCCTCTTGATACTTACGTAGACTCGCCGGTAAATGCTCGTGACTTATATGATCATATCAAATTTTAATTTTTTTCTCAATCAAATTGTAATATTAAGGTAACCCTGATGGACCTTGTGGAAAGTGATAAAGATAGAAAGTTCAAACCCACTGTTTGGAAAACTTATGAAAATATCATCAATACAGAAAATAAATCCAAAGTGGAGATTTCTTTTTTGGAGAGATTTTCTTTCTATGAACGAGCAAAGAAAGCTTTTGTCATTGTACAAACAAGGTATTCAAATTACACAGCAAATTAAATGTTAAATCTACTTAAATTTAGTATGCTTGTATTAAAACTTGATATCATGAAATCTTGAAATTATTACTAGTGAGAAGGCCCTGTATGGAAATGTGATATTGATGAAGGGGATTATTCCCGATGAAAATTAGTAAATTAATCACAATTGGGCACATCAAACATACAAATTCGACAAAGACTTCTATAAAAATCAAAACACTCAACTATGCCTATTAAATAAATTTCCTTCTTAATGCCGATAGTGGTAAAAATATGAATCTGCAAATAAACAGAAACATTTTTGACTAAATTACTTGTTGATTTTTATTAAACATTGTAAGGTCTCTTCATTAAATTAACGGCAACAAATATCTACAAATGCCTCTCAGTTTCCCAACATGACTTTATACATTTTAGGAGTTCATACTTAACAGATAATTTTTTACTAATAGACTTCTTGGCAGAGGAGCGCTTCTCTACTTGTATTTGGGTGCTGGGGAGGGCTCAGTATAATCCCGTCCGGATGAAATAAACTTAAATGAAACAAATTTTAATAATTATATCCAATCACAATATGAATTTAATTAAAGGTAGAAAATATTAAATAAGAATATTTTAATCAAATTATGTAGAAAATTGTAGAAAAGTAGACATACTTTATATTGACCCCTTTCGTACATGTTCCATGGCTCGGGATTAGTCTTTCGGTTCCAAGTTACTTCCGGGCTTCTGGTCGCGAGTCTGAAGACGTAGTAACCAGCCATTGACACTCCAAGACCCACGAACGCGTAAATGGGGATGATCTTATTATCAAAAACCAATAAAATTTAAAAATCAATGATTTTGAGAATTAGATAATAATATGTTTTGCGAAATCCTTTATTTAATATGCAGTACCGCCGGGTATTTCTTCATGCTCGCCCATGACAAACCGCTAAGTCCGATTCCTCCTTTAGTCATCTTGGAAGATTTGTCTTGGATCTTCAAATTGCTTCAATTTCGGTCCAAATTTGACCGTAAAACAAACTTGGATTTTTTGGGACAAAATCGGCCAAGAAAAGATCTTCAATTTTGTGTTTCGCACTGAACTCACAATGCCATCTGGCCGGAATGGATTTCAATACATGTAAACTTTGCCATTGTGCCCAAGAGGCCGTCAGAGTTTCTTAAGATCAAACCACGAACGCTTCTTTGTAGACAAAGACAAAAGATTCATTATCTTTTAATCATTCATTATTTATCTTTAATATGATAAATCAATAATTGATTTCTCATCAAAATAATATCACACCTCGCACCAATCAAAATGGTGATTCATTGGTGTGAATGAAATTAAAGATTGAGAGTCGTAATTTTTTAATTTTTTAGGTACCGAAGTTTGAATTGCTAAAACCGTGGGCCATGAGAACTTTAACTAACTTTTTATCCTGAGGTGTTTATATTTACGAGTGGATTTTTATGATAATCGAGTTTCTTAATGGGATATTGAATGACAAATCATATTTTCGAATGGAAGACATTTGAGCTTATCAGGTAAAGTTAATCTTATCTATCTCGACCAAATAGGAATGGAATAAAATGATTGGGCTGATACACAGAAACCGATATCTAAACTAAAATCTCAGACACGTTTGTACCTATTATTTACAACTCATCCTCTGAGAGCTCATTTAATCAAATATCATGTTTTTCCTATTACATTACATAAAATAAATTATAAAATATTCTAATTGGTAATGAACATTAATTCGTTGTTGAAAGAATAAGCGATAGGAGTTTTCTTCCTGATTTTGATATTAAATTATTTTGAACAATTTTCATCTTGTGGGAAGCTTTTAATTGTCACATCGTTTGTTATTCGTGAGTTTATAATACTACTTCTGCCAGATTGAGGTACGACCTTTAAAAATATTTAATAATCGCAGCATACGAATCAAAATAAATTATTATAAACGCACTATTATTATAATAGTAGAAATGATTGCTCATAAAATATTGCATGTGGTTTTTATTCGCATACTTTGACTTTTGAGTATTTTGAGCTATAAGCTGACTTATTTCCTATTTAAGTATTCATAATATATTAAACGTGTTTTAAATCCTGTTTAACTATCTGTATATTCAAATTCATTAATATTTAAAACATACAATATGAGTAATTTTTACTCAAATCTGCAATTTTAAATGATGAATTACATAATTATGAATACTTAAACTTGTTACTTATTTTAATTACTTTAATTTTTGTAACAGAAATGGCGTATATGCTTCAAGGTACTCTACGTTCCTTCGTTTGGTTTTTGGCCCTCGTGTTTGTGTCTTGGTGGGTTGCAGCCATCTGCTTCATCTTTTACGTCTTTTCAAGCGTTCTCACTCCATGCGTTCGGGGAGTCGATTCTTTCTCGGAGAATATGCTTGCAGGGATCATGTTTCCCAAAACATGTTCTCTCAATATGGTTCAGAGAAAGCCATACATAGCAATTTAGATTAAAATTTTCTCATAATTAGTAAATGTATTCGATTTTTTTCTTTTTGGTAAATGGAGTTCCTTTAAATCGATAGTTCAACAAAAAATTTGTTATTTAATATTGTTAATTTATTATTGTAAGAAAATGAAAAATGGTCAATGAATATTTATCATATTTATGTAATGTCGTTCAAAAATGGTATGGTTATTTGTGTAAAAACTCTCTTTGTTGTATCCATAAAATAGCATGAAGAATAATTAAAGTTGGAAAAGAAGACAATGAAAATGATACACACGAATTTCTTATTCCTGCTATCAACATATATTTGTCAAAGAGGTAGCAAGACCTTTTAAAAGGGAAGTAGGGAGAGAAAAACACCACAACACATGTACAAGTGTATTTACCTCAAGCAATCGAAGCAATGAGTTAGCAATAATAAGAAGATAGCAGGGGCGGATGAAAAAAAATTTTTTTCAAGTGCGTGAGTTAGCCGATGATTCCTATCCCAATTTGTCCTTCATCCTTCACATCAATTTTTTGCGAGGGTCTGAGGTTCGAGTGAGACAAGCCCATCCATTCCTCCTCCTTCCTTTATTTCCTTCTTTACAATTAAACCCAATTACATACAAAAACTATGTAAATTATTTCATTCATCATTCACATTGAATACATGAAATATAATACATACAAACACAATCCAGCTAAAAGCGAGCATATAATGGTAATAACATCATTATATGGTAATACTTAAGTACATTATCACCTTGCCCTGGTATAATCTGCTTAATTGTGATACAGGTGTTTTTAAATCCTATTATGCACATTTGCCTATAATCGAACTGCATTCCTCATAAATAATCGCCTATTAAAATATAATATGAGTAATTTATATAGTTTATAAGCCTTATCAGTCTCCGTCATTTCTTATGATTGCTCGATTGTCAGGTATTAGAAGGAGTCGTATGAGAGGGAGTCAAAGAAGGTAACCTAAATCTATTGTCCATCAAGAAGCCTATTTGTTATATAAACCATTTTCATCTCTCGGTGAACCTTGGCTCTCGATGAAAAATTGCTCGCATCATGGCCCAGGCAGGAGAATTGATGAGGAAAAAAATACATTTTTCCCCAGGTCCATATAAAGGATATCATAATGGGTAAATAAAGCATTTAAACCATTTAATATAGTAATGTGGAGAATGGATTAAAACCTGGATTTTTTGTGTCTTTTGTTTTGTAAGAGTACGCGGAGTCGTCGAATATTTTCGAGTTCTTCCACAAGGAATATTTAAAGCGTCAGAAGGTTGGCACGCAGAGAATAATTGTCCCAACATGACAAAGACACGCAGTGGTTGGAACATGAGAAAAACTCCATCTGCACAACTCTTTTCTGCGATTCTAATCAATTTTAAATTAGGCGAACAACAAGTGTAAATTCAACAGAGGTACGAGAAAGGTTGAACAAGGTAAATTCCAGATTCAGAGCTTTTGTGCGGTTTGCCCTCGTCAGGCAAACCATGCTGCATGATATGATACGAGTATAATGTAAATAATGCATGCATAAATATTATGAAATGTCTACCCGGAATATTTTCCTACTTTATATAAATTGAACATGTTTGAACTATTCATGATAATAAGCTGTATTTTAAAAGAGTCAGCTTTTTGGCTTTAAGCCTTCAAATGAGAATTGAAGCTCATTCCTAATAAATATTTCAAAATGCTTTGGGAGTTCCTTTCTGTGTTTTGAACTTCTGCATAAACTTCATGGCGAACGACAATTCACCCTTTGACAATACTAAACTAATAAATATTAACCATCTGTGTACATTTGTACATCATGTAACACTACAGATATATACTGCATACCAATATAATGGACTTAATTTGAAAGTCATAAACCGTGCTTTATTTAAATAAAACTGATAATATATGATACATTTAATATATAAAATATCGATAGCTCTACATAACATGTGGTTTGAGAGAGTTTACAATAAAGGATGGCATTTGGAATGTAAATGAACTCAATTGACATAAAATGAGCAAATCCATAAATGCTTAAATAATCCAAATATCCCAAATGTCCTCACCCTACTAAAGCAAAAGATTTTCCATTGGTTGTATAATGCCTTTGAACTCTGCATATAATAATTTTAAGAGTAGAAGACAAGAGAGAGACAGAGACAGAAAGAATATAAATTCTTGTTTTTTGTGACTTAATTTTGGTGTGGAAGCGAGTAAACCACAACCTGTTATTGAGGTTTCTCTCTCTGTTAAATCTTCATTTGCTTGTTTACTTCTGTTTACCTATTATTCATTATGCAAGCAATGTTGAATATTCTTACCTGTGTAAGGTATTAGCATATTTATGTATAGAGATCTAATTACAGCTCCCAGAATGAAAGAAAAACATCGTTAAAAAATTGTAAAAATAATGAAAATACGGACGTCAGCTTTAAATAATCTGATCGTAAAATTATTTGCAAAATTTGACTGCCAATCCTCAATTTCTATTTACATTTAAATGAGGAAAAGAGATGGAAAAAATAGCCACATTTGCCATATATTGTCCTAGGTCTTTCCCCAAACAAACTTTTAATGAATTCGAATCGTCTCTTCTTCCCAAGGGCTTCGACAATTTGCAACATGGAAGTAGGACTGGAATACGCTTTTTTTCCTCATACAGGTATTTAAAAAACAACATGGAATTGTACTCGTTCGGCTCGTTCTCATTAAAATCTCTTGTAAGGAAAAATCTCGTTTCCTATCCTCTAATGGCTGGAAAAACTTGAGTGTTTATAAATTACGTAAGGAATAAGAAATGGGAAGAAGATGAGGCCCAATCACGGAAAAATTATCCTGGAATCGTATAAAAGCTTTTGTTTCTTCTTCAACTCCTTTTAATTTTTCTCACCACTTCACCTTCGCCTTTTTGTCTCGCTCTCCAGCAGAACTCTTGAGGCTCTTAAAGTTAGTGAAGCTGAATGCAAGTTAGCATTTTACTATTGTTTTAAGTGCTATTAAAGTTTATTTCTTAGCACTTTCCACATTATTAACTTTAAGTTAATTAAATCATAATTGTTGGAGTAAGCAGAAGCAGAGAAACGTGAATGGTTGTTTGAAATTGTTTTGAATTAAGTTGGTAAGAAGTTTTGAAATGAGTTCTCCAGTAATTTCAAGATCCAACGTAGACATGGAAGTGATGGATCTCAATCTCAACGGATTTGGACCCAAAGTGACAAAGATCCAAATAAGTGAGAAAGACACGGAAAGTCGAGTCCTCGGTCTGAGGACATTGGAAAATCCATCAAAAGACCATTTTGAAAATGAGAGCAGAAAGAACGGCGGAGGATCAAAAGGGTCGGGGCCCGATTATGAGGAAGTTCCATACAGACGCTCCGTGTCTCCAATACTCAGCTCTGAGAGGAGATGGCAAGAGAATTTGGAAGCAATAATCGGATTACGAGATATTTGCGGGAACGACAGACTTTGGAAAATGCTTTTAGGAGAATTCATTGGAACCATGTTTCTTGTTCTTGTCGGCTGCGGGGCATGTCTGGCATGGGAGAAAAACGAGAAACCTGGAGTTGTTAGAATTGCTCTTGCTTTTGGAATCATCATAGCCACGATGGCACAAGTAAACCATTATCCATTTACTTTCCTAAACAATTTATTTCTTTTCTACTTAATTACTTAAGATGCTAAATGCCCACTTAAGTAATCAACCATTTGTATAATCTTCAAACGCTGATAATTCAATTAATGGACATTGCATGAAAACAAACTCTTCAGTATATACCTAGGTAGTATAAAATATATATTCTATTATAATTATAATAAATTAAGAAGAAGAGGCTAACAAGAAAGTGTGAAAAATGTAATTTACACTTTAAATGTTTGTAGTTTATTTTTAGTTAGTGCAATTTGGTAAATGGGTAATCCATTTAGGATTGCGTAGGACAAGATGATTTACGAGAAGAATGAAAATATAAAAATCGATTTACCTTAATGTAAAAAACCTTAAAACATGAAAGGCTATTATAGATATTTAATGCGTCGGTTATTCATCAAAATAAAACAGTTTTGATATCCGTGAAATTCAATTTTTGTACAGTCAACGAGTTGGTTCTAACGATGAGTAAAACCATCATCATCAACATTATGATTATAATTATATTTCATTGTCAATGAGCGATTTCCACACGCTATTCCAGATATATTGTAAAAATATGAATTACAGGTAGGAAAAGTATATTGATTATTATCGATTCAATTTGATCGTTTAATGGTCAATCAGTCCATTTATCAAATTGGCCCAAAACATGTCACACTTCCTCGCAAAGATAAATACCTTAAGTAATCAATTTATGATCTCAAGATATTAGTAGATACAACCGATAGATAATACATATTTATATTTTTGTTTATTTGCACAAAGCGATACTTTTCAATGATCATTGATTATTAATCTTTTGTTGTTGTTGAGCTGAATTTAGCACAAATGAAAATAAATTGCTTGGATGAAACAAAGTTGAATAAATAATATTAAATCATTAATTACATAAAATGTATTCCTTATTATTTACTTATAATAGATTAATTAACATCTTGGGAAAAAAGTTTAATAAATAACTCAACTTAATTCATTGTAAACCGTAGCCGTAGTAAGGATCTAAGGATGGATATAGTATTGTATTGTAATTCATATAAATATTTAAGATCATGTTTAAGGCTCAGCCGTGTAGTTATCACGTCTGTCTTTCTGACAGACTCAAAATACGCGAACGAAGCGAACCCAGTAAATTATATTTGTGCGTCACGGGCTTAAACAACTCGTCTCCCTTCGTTTGAATTTTCTCCGGGGAAATTCCTCCCAAAGAGATATATTGCATATAGTGAGAAAAGTTTTTGAGGAAGCCAGAAAAGGAAAAATTAAATATCAAAACAAAATTGGAACTCCTACATTCATACTTTATATTATAAAGTATTATATTGTTTTATCAATCACGCGAGGACGTTAGCTTTTTAAATTCGAGTTCTTTATCCTCTTCTTTGTGTCACGGAAGCTCCCATATACATAATTCATGTAATTGAATCATACTTATGTCTTCCTATTTTTCTCAAAACAAAAAACTGTCTATTAAGAATTTATTATTAGCAATAAGAATCAATATGAACTTGTACTAGTCACCACACAGCATTGAGCTTCGGTCAAAAACCGATGAATTTTAATTTCATTGTCCTTTAATCATGATCATGATAGCCCCATAGCTCAGCACAAAATTCCACTTACATTACATATTATTTGTAGTCAATTTGGAATATTATTGTGGTTGACCACTCCTCCTTCCTAGTATTATGGCTTTTGTATTATGTCTCGCGATTGACAAATGAACCATTTGAAAATATAATAGATAATGTCGGCAGGCCCAACAAAGGAAGACATCAAATCTATCTCGACTCGAGAAAGATCAAAAGATTCAAATGAGCCAAGCATGAAAATTCTCCCATTCATTTCTATTTTTGACCCTTTGAATCCGAGGAGGCTTTTTAGGAACTTACAACTTAGAAACTCCTGACTGAGCTAATCACATTAACTCCATTGTCAAAAGTGTCATCATGATGAATTAAAAGTGAAATGAACAATTTTTCATTTTTCAGGCGATTGGCCATGTGAGTGGCTGCCATTTGAACCCGGCAGTGAGCGTTGGACTTCTCGTTGCCAGACAAATGAGCATTCTCAAAGCCCTTTTGTACATTCCTGTGCAATGTTTGGGAGCTATCGCGGGGTCAGCCTTGCTCCAGGTCGTGACCCCAGTGGAAATCCAAGGGAACCTCGGGATCACAGACCTTCATGAAAAAATGGAACCTGTCCAAGGGATGTTTCTGGAGGCTTTGATAACATCCGTCCTTGTTCTCACCGTATGTGGAGTGTGCGATAATCTCAGGAGTGACATTAAGGGTTCAGCTCCTCTTGCCATCGGCCTGGCTGTGGCTGTCTGTCATCTAATGGCCGTAATGAATTTTCATTATAAAAACATGTTCCAGAACTTTGAAATGCACGTGGGTTAATTTCCCTTTTCTGTCAGATCCACTACACAGGGTCGAGTATGAATCCTGCCAGATCCCTTGGGCCTGCTGTCATCACAAAGATATGGTCGAATCATTGGGTATGTTGCTGATGGACCCTAGAGCCTCCATTTTATTGTTTTTATATCCTTGATTGTTGGCTAATTTGCAAAACTCTGGGTTTATTTGTTCTTAATTAAAATGTAAACAGGTTTACTGGGCTGGACCGATGCTCGGGGCTGTTGCGGCCGGGTTTGTTTATCAGGTGGGATTCCTGGAATCTCGACTCAAGGATCAATAGGCAACTTGTGAGAAATAGCGCTTCTGATTCATCTCATTTGATGGAATATTTTCACATTCACATTTACCTAAAATGAATAATGACCCACACGTGGGCCCCACCTTATCGAAAGTATGACTATTTACATAGATTAACTTTTATGTTTATTATGATTATGAATATTAAAATGCCTTCAGATATTTCGTTTAATGTGACAAAGTGACTTTGCTTTATTAGCGAATCTGTCCTATAATATTCTGTACACACCCACTGATTATATTAATGGGAAATTTTTCTTATGTAGGTATAAGCAGTTTTTTTATATAAAAATCATTAATTTAATCAAGATGTTTAAATATGAAAAATTCAAGACAAGTATTGTGTTTCTACTGTATTGTGTACTTATTGTTTATTATGCATTTTGTTAAGCTCTTAATTTTAGTGTTTTGTCGTTTTGTGTGATATGGTTGGTGATATCCATCGAGTCTTATTTCTTGTACTTGTGTATTTTAGTGTGCATTATGATACGGTTGTAAAAGAGAATGCAACAAATAGGCCTTTAAATAAAGCTTGAATGAACCTCATTGACCATGGATTTATTTAATTTGCTATCTTTGTCATTCTCAAATGAATAAACGCCGTTTAAGATTCCTGATAATAGCCTGGTTATATGAAAATTACACATATTTTAAGAATATTAAATTATTTATTACATATCTACTAATACTAAAATTAGTATTCGAACTACGTTTACGTTATCCAACCATCATGATTTCAATCTGATTTCCTGAACCTAATTTAAAATATAAATACCGTTTCCGCTATAAGAATGCCTTAAATGTTCTTAGAATTTAATATATCTTCTTACATCCTGTTTCATATAGAGAATTACAGTTGATATTTAGTGAGATATTTATTATATTATAAATTACTTTTTAGTCTTGCTAAAAGAATAAAAAATTGGGTAAAATTTTAATTCTTCTACATATGGACCTAATTACTTAACAAAATCTGTAAACATTGAAATAAAGTGTTAGATTGTACATAATTTTTGTGTTCACATAATAATTAACAATTTAAAAATTCAATTACATGCTAATAAGTTTTTAAAATTATATACTAATAAGTTTTTAAAATACATAACAGCTTGTAATTGAGAATTTATCCTATGTGCGAATATTATTGTTAAGATCAGAGACTATGTCAGTTATCTCGTAACGTTTAAGATGCACACAAGGATCTATTTAATAGATTTCACATTATTTTTAATTCTCATCCAACATATGCAACGATCTGCAAACAAACTGATTAAACAATGTATGAAAGAGAGAACAGGAATTTGTTGACAGAGAATTCTCAAATATTGACTCTTTTAAAAGTACGCAAAGAATATGTGAATTTTGGTTGGAGTTATGAGGTGAGTAATATTCCACTTCTTCAGATTCACAATCACTCTGAAGCTTAACACTCATCAAATAATTGCTCTTCAATTCTTTAGATCAGCTCAACTTTTGATTGAATACTTTAGACTTGTAATGTCCCCATTATGATAAAATATCCCTATAATATATTCATATAATATATTCAAAGATCAAATTTTGGTAGGCTGTAAAAATATGTGTAACATATGAATTACTAAAATTAATTATGCTAAAAGTATAAATGTATAATTAATTTAAATAGTTTACTGTCCAAGTCCAAGTAAATGTTAAATAACATGTGATTTGATTATTTGATGAAATGTTAATTGAATTTATTTATACTTTACTCATACGTTCTAATTAACATACGAATTTAATTATCCTATAAATATTTTTACTCATTGATAATATATCGGGCGTCAAAAATAAGTTTGGCATAAAAAGTTGACTCTTCATGTATCATCCTTTTCCAAAAAGAAGGAAATTAATAATTAATCATTGAAGGAAATAATAATACCAGCGAAAACCAGTGAAGGAATCAATCTCCTATACCCTAATATTAATGAACGTTATGAACTACTGCCAAATAAATCATTCCAACCCTATATTATATCGATACAATACCTATCATGCGGCTGTTTACAACATCATGAGTAACAAAACAAGGTTTTTTTCATGCCAATGACGATCAAAGCATTATGAGTAAGTAATTGAAGTTGACAAAGGAAATTCTCGAAATGGGCGTAAAGGATTATAAGGTGTAATTTGAGTAACTGCCTCTACGCTGTTCGGCACTCGGTTAACAAGCCTTTACTTTTCCAATTACCAATGGAAGACTTGTTACAAGTAAAGGTTAAGAGCAAGGTGAGTCGACATCAATCTTGACGCTCTTTCTGTTCATGAGAGGTAAAAGGAAGAAAAATACATTCATAATTGACTGAGCAATAACGCATGATTGTGTTTTATAAGCATATCCGCAATCCACATGGCGAATCGAATAAACCTCATTACCCTAATGTGCTATATGAATCGTAAAATATCTGTAGTTTGAGTATAATATGAGGAAATGAGCAAGTTGAGTTATAATGAGCTTCACGAGAGGATTATAACTTTTACAACAATAGGTGAAAAATGGAAGTGCTGGAGGGAAAAGCGGAAGTACTGGGGAGTCGATCGTGTGCTTATGAAGGAACGAAGGCCAATCCCAAGCTCACGGAATCCGGGAGCTGTGAGAGAGAACACATTCCCGGAACCTCCTCAAAAATAGCCATAGGTATGTGATGGAACGTGTGTGCATTTTAATGTGTCACCTCTGGTTCTTTTGTTCCTCGAATCCTCGAATGAGATGAGTCGCGGGATCGGATCAACTTGATGAGGCTCACCCTTTCTTCTTGGGCGAGGCCCAAAGAGAGAGGGAAGGTGGTCGGGTGGCAGGATGAGGAATCTCCGGGGAGTGAAGGCGGAAAGCGTAGCTCCTTTGCGTGACTTCGTCCCGAGCATTGGATTTGCCGATGTAAATAAAATGGGGGTGCTTGTGGTGGGGCGACGAGGGGCGCCCGTTCCAACCCTACTTTACTAAAACTTATTTCACTTGTCTCCAACCGGGCAGAAGCCCATTTCAATTCTGACATCAAGATGGGTAAGAAGGTCGAGGACATTTTCGGGCTCTCGGAAATGAAAGACGGGAAGGTGTCGTTGTTTAAGGCCCTTATGGCCGAATTACTGGGAACCTGGCTCTTGGTTTTCTTCGGGTGTGGGGCTGCTGTGGGAGGACTTAAAGAAATTAGATCAAGATCCTACTTAAACTCTGGACAAGACATAGTCCTTCCGTCTTCTTTCATCACACATGTCTCGCTGGCCTTTGGTCTGGTCGTCGCTGCCGTCGCTCAGGTATATTAAATTTTATAAAGAATTGCTATAACTGATATGATATGTGTTAAATAATTAGTAATTACCGAAGATGCTAACTCCTTAACTCGAAACGTTCACTTGCTTATTACTTGTTTAAATACATCTGTAAAACATTGAGTATAACTTGCTAATGGATTTGGAAATGTTTCATTTTCACCCAATGCTCATGCCAAAAGACCTACAAAGACTACACATCAGACACAAAGAGCAAACTATCCATTCGTTAAAAAGAGACCATAGCACAAACTATGTAGGTTTATTAGTCTGTATTTTTAATGATTTATTTGGTGCATAGAGGTAATTAGGTTCAAATGATTTTACTTTATTCATAATTAAAAGATGTCTAGTTAAAAAGATAGAGCTTTATTTATGTTTTTTTGGTTCTTTCATCAAGATAAATACCTATTGCTTCCATTGAAAGTAATTTATTAAATTCATTAATATTTTATACGTACTTTCACTTGAATTTGTGTAGAATGATCATGATCAGTAAACTCAGCTACCATGCCATATATTATGAGGTGACTGAAAGTTGTAAACTTTTCTATATGATGATGTCCGTATAGTAAACTCTGCCAAATCAGCTAGCAGCTTTGCAATAATTGATGATTTATAATTTATAATTATTCAGCAAGTCATATCTCAAAATTAATTATTTAACGTTCACTTAAGACTCACAAGTCGTGACACTTGAGTAAGTTAAGTGAGTGTTTTAAAAGCCTCCTCTTTAAAGTATTTAATCAAACAAAATTACACGAGCCTTGATTTGGTGAAAAACAAATTACATCATAAAAATTGAAGTCAAAATCTCTATTACAACCTTTATGTCAACCCATATAAACTATGAGTCTAAAATATAAAAAAGTAATTTGATTGCATCCACGGGTCACTTCGCCCTGTCCCTCAACCCTATCTATCACTCATTCAAACAAACTCATTTTATGATCTGTTATAAGTAGAACATTCGCACGTTTTCAAATATCTTTAGATCTTTATTTTATATTATCTAATATGCTTATTTTATTTACATTTTTATCCTTTTAATAGGCGATCGGACATGTGAGCGGTGGACATATTAACCCTGCAGGTGAGTTTTTGACCCATTTCCAAATATAATATGTTGAATTTATCATTTTCAAATCCTTTAAGCAGTAGTAATATTTTTTATGACATTAGTTACGATTGGGATTATGGTGACTGGTCAAATGAGCATCCTTCGCGGCATCCTTTACATGGTCATCCAATTTATCGGAGCAATCATCGGAGCCGCTTTACTCGAGGTTAAAAATAAAATTAATCTTGAGCCCTTTTTCTTCTGATCCGAATTCCCCATTAGCGACTGTCTTGTTCGTCAAGATAAGCTGGATGAATGTCAGATGAAGATAAAGTCTGAATAAGATCTTGTGTGTATTTTTATAGAGAAACATTAAAAGTAGGGAAATGAGAAGTTGTCATTATGCTTTACTTTATGTTAAATGTGTTATGTAAGTATATCTGTAGTTATATAAAAAATGTTCATCTTCTTAGGCGGTGGCTCCAGGATCAGGGCTCGGATCCAACTCACTCCAACCTGGGACCAATCAGTTGGGAGGATTAATAATTGAGACGATGGTGACATTTATTCTCGTCCTCGTCGTCTTCGGATGTTGTGACAGTCGGAGGGATGACGTTAAAGGTTCAATCCCGCTTGCCATTGGTCTCACTGTTGGGCTCTCGCATCTGCTTTCGGTATTTCCCTTTGAATCTCCCATTTTTGTTTAGAAGTCTTTTCCCAAAATCATGATTTCACTGATTGTGTCATTTATAAATAGATTGGATACACTGGTGCAGGATTGAACCCGGCAAGAACTTTTGGTCCAGCATTAATAGCAAATAAATTTGTTCCAGAATTATGGGTATAAATACATAAATATCTAATTTACTACTGTAATTGGCTACTGTAATTAAAAAAATGTTTAAAAACTGTTAATGACATATTTCAATTTTGTAGATTTACTTTGTTGGACCGTTCGTTGGAGGAGCCTTGGCCGGAATTGTATACCAGATTTTATTTAAAGCAAAGGGAACTACGGAATCGGCCGATTTTTAAAATCACATAACTCAAGAACAAAACATCTGTACTTATCCATTGTACAATGTTGTTTTACCTTAACCTCTTATTAAGTTTATCACGATAAAGAAATGTATTTAATAAGTTACAGTTTTTAAATATAATATAAATTAACTTGGAAAAATGTTTTAAATTGTCATATTGTTCTTTTTGTTTTAACGCTATATTAAATTCGTAAATGAATGTGAGGGATTTAAAACTTTGGTTTCATATGTGAGTCAGTAGCTTTAAATATTGCAATTTTTTGTGCCATTTGTTCAATAATCTTATTTTCGAGAAAATCTCGACGAGCACATCAAAATATAATTTTTGACTTTCTGTTTACCTTTGGTATGAGTAACTACGAATCGAATACTTTACAAACTTTCTATACCTTCTCTAACATTTTAACTTTGTACATCAACACAACTCAAATAACAAATAAATAAGAGATTGATTGATTAAAAATATTCCTTGCATATGATGTTATTTCCAATTGATTAACAATCTTTCCATTTGAATTTTTGCTCTCTTCTTTTTAAACACTACATAAAAGAGTAAATGATGCATAATTTCTACAATAAAATTTGAAGGAAAACTGAATATTAATCAAATTTTTATTTTTTCTGAAAATTTCCCCAACTTTGTTAAGGATTTGAATTTTATATTTCCTAAATTATTATAGAAGGACATAATATAACTTATGATGTTATGAATAAGCCAAATTATGCAGACAGTAATGCATAAATATCCTTTCAAGGAGCTGTTGGCTTTGACCACTCTACGTTGAGGATGAGATGGTCATATCCGTAACCATTGAGGGCTCGAAGGGCTCTTGCAGCGTTTTCTTTAGCCTGGTATGTAACGAATGCGAATCCCTTGCAGACACCAGTTGTTCTAAAAATCAAAACCATATGATGAGAATTTATTTAAAAAATATTTTTCAAACCTTAAATGAATGCAATTTAATTAATTATTATAAAATGAATATAAGTAGTTTTCAAGTCTTACCGATCTTTCGCGAGGAAAATTCTTTCAACTTTCCCGAAAGGATTACAAAGTTCTTGCATGTCTGTTTCTGACATTGATTCTGGAAGATTGGACACTCGGATAGTCGCGTCGTCTTTCCTATTTAGACTGCCCATTGTCTCACCCTTCTTTCCTTCTCGAACAACACGTGGAACAAAAATTCCCGGCTTCGCCTCGCTGGTATTGTCAGCCACCTGAAATAGTTTAAATGTCGTAATAAGTAAATACTTTATACAAACAGAATTAAGTATTTACAATGTTCGGTTATATTTTTTATTATTGTTTTTATTTACACTGAACTAAATTCAACTCTAAATATTTATTTACAATAATTAATATTATAATTTAACTATAAAAATTTGATAGCTTTAATCACTCATTCTTTATTGATATTAATTGTAATTGATTATTGATAAATCGATATCATTTGTTAAAATTAAGTAGAATATAGAACGTCACAATTAAATAAAAAAATATTAGGTCGGAGATAGAAGAAAATTTAAAATTATTATAACAATTGGTGAGAATTACCTTTTTAGGTTCATCAGAGAAGTCGCGATTCAAGACCATATCGGGCGGAAGACCAACATCTTTGTATGGACACTTCGCACTGAAATGAGCATCTTGGCAGTATCTGCACCGAACGAGTTGTTTCCCCGAATCTTGCATCTTCGCGAACGGATTTTCTTCTGGAATTTCCTCTTTGCCAGAAATGAACTGCATTTGGACTTCATCGGCAACCACAGTTGTGGCACTATTAGGGCCCGGTTGATCTCGTTTGGAGTGTCCGAATTTAGTCCAGCTTTTCCTCTCGATGACATGTTTGGACACTGTAAATTTAAAATTTCTTTAACAAAATTCATCAAAATAATTTATTATAAGCCTTAATTAATTATAGAGCTACTCTAAGACGAAGACTAATTTAAGATGCTAATTTAAGTAAAGTATATTATTAATTTTACCAAGCTTCTTTTCGAGTTTGAAGGTACGAGAAATTTTAATTTTCTTTCCGCTATCCGAATCGGTCTTGATTTCTGACACGATTCTCTCACCATCCTTCACAACAACTTCTTGATGGGAGATTCCCAAATCCTCGTCCTCGTCATCAATCTGTTCGGCCCATGAGGCCATCTTCGCTGGATCCGTAGCTCCGGTCATCTTCATTCAGAATGATTTCCTCCTAATCTTCTTTTGTAATCTTTTCTTCAGTTTAACCCCGGACACTTAATTACAATATTCGACTTCGAACCACTTTAAATTTACTCAATTTAACTTTAGAATTAAAGTTAAATGGGCGAGGAGTTAAAGAAGCGGTGAACTTCCAGTGAATGTCGAGGTAAAAGGCAGAATGGAAGATGGCCAAGTAACTTGTTTCCAATTCCTCCACATGACGTGAGTTAATTTATAAGCAAGTCATCTGAACGCCGGAGGAATTCCTCTTCACGTGATGGTGAAGGAGCATTCGACTCAAGGGACTAAATTCCCTCTTCACTCTCCCGGGAAAAGATAGATCTTTGAAGTTTGTGATAATGTCAAACTTTCTTTCTCAACAACAAACATCAATGAAAAATTGGATAAGTTGAGGAAGTGGGAGCTAAATTATTTTTATATTATATTTAACTAGTCATAATCAGGAATTAATCATCCAAATACACGTCAAGACTGAGAATTCAATCAATGAGGGTTACAAAATTGTCAGTATTTTAATTTATTTAAGTAGAAATAAGTGAAAGAAATCCGCATTTATAATAAACGTTTTAACTTTATATTATGGAATAAAAGCATTTATTCAATTCAGCAAGAATCTTGTAAGTAAAACTCATTTAAGTTTTCTTTTAACAATCTTATCCCTACCAGTAAGTTTATTATATAAATTGTATTCCTCCTTATATAACCCGCTTTATGCTCGTTGTGCTATTGCATAAAAATTTTATTTGGATCAATAAGTTCCATTTGCTCCTTTCCCATTCATGAAATATTTTATGATAAATACTACTTATATACAAGATCATTTAATAATCAATGTGAACTATTTTTATTAGATTCAGGAGTCAGGAGTCAGAACTAAGTCTTTAAATCAATTGTCGTAACTCGATATTGATCCGGTGCTCGAGGTTGTTATTTCAGAAACGGAAACTCGTTCAAGCATTCAAGCGAATAGTCTTTTCGAAACATTATCAATTTTAATAATACTCCCGAACTGGCGAAGTCGTTTAACAGCTCATCTGCGGACATTTATATGCACAACCTCACCTCGTGAGTGCTGAGTCAGCAAGCGGTCTCCACCCACCCTTATGATTCGTAAGCAATAATTAGTGGTTTTATTGCCCAATTACTCCCCAACTCCTATGTATTTTATAATGCTGTCTCTAATATAATGAAAGGATGATTAGTAGTTTGAAAGCTTAAAGAGGGGAAACCGTAATTATAAGAATTATGCCTAACGAGTCTTCACATTGTTCTTCATCAAAACTTGTATTTAGATGGCCTTACGAAACTTTTGTAGGGTATGTTTACTTTGCGTAGTTTAACTGCTTAGTTTAAATGGAGAAAGCATTTAATAAACTCTTGTCCATTCGAGCTTGTTAAAATGGTTAATGCAGCTATAAGCCATTAACTTTAATAGCCATTTATTTCCGAGGGGGATCAATATAAATAGGTGCATTTCACGGTGCAGTGTATGTACACCTAGTTTTGAAACGAGAAGAGCTTTAATCCATGCTATTGATGCTGGGAGTTGAAATGAGTCAAATAGCGACCTAGCAGGGGATTCTTATTGACCCAATAAGAATTTTTGTTTATTCGCCTCTCACAGGGGCAGGAATCGTCTCTTGTAATGTCTTTGGGTCGTAAAGGCTCGAGAACACATGCGGAGAAGAGAGATTAAGGGGAGAATCACGTAAGAAACTCGTAGTGAATATATTATTATTTGTGAGATAGGATCAAGCCAATTGCACCGTTTTTATCTCGGGTGGCCTAAGCGAGGAAATGCCCTTGCGGAGGAAGAGTTGATTTTCTTATTTCCCTCATTCCGGAGGAAAATAAGTAATATGAAGAAAGGCGTTGGAGGTTAAATTAAAATCTAATATGAGACCTCAGGTTGATTTATTGTACGAATAAATCTCGAGCCGTCGCGAAAGCCTCTACACACACTCTCCCGTCTTTGTCCCTTCGCCGAGGAGGGTATTTAGTGGGAGGGAATGAGTTCTACGACCGATTTCATCCCAGAATTGGAAACTGTAGTCCCATTACCAACAGCGATCCTTCCTTGAACGTTTCTCGGATTGTAAAAGTTGAGTTGTAAGATAAGGAGCGAGGGAATTAGAATTCAAATGAGAGATCCTTGAACAACTTTAATCCAACTCACAGGGAGCAAACTAATATTTATTACTCTGCCCATTAGCATTCTGACGTCAGCCGTGAGATTGAACAAACGAGGGTTTTTTGGACTCGTCCCCAGTGATCGGAACCTCTTCCTCCGAAGTGGACGGATGTGACGGAAAATGTCGGACCGATTCAGAGTGACGGCCCTCGAGGAAGAAAACTCTATCAACTCGGATGGCCCACTCGGCCCGCATCGAACCTCCTACGGGGCGGCCAACGATTCCTATGATGGTACTTTCTTTTTATCTACTTTCAATCCTCTCTTATAAAGACTTATAAACATCCGCTATAACCATCTGTGACCTTTTCCGCTCCTCATTACTTTACACGTATCTCTCATTAATACCAATTTTATATAAGTAGGTTAGCTATATAACTTTGTACTCGGTATACTGGTAGCTTTTATACTTTGTGAGTTAAGAGGATAGAGAAAGGACAAAGAGTTATTTTTTAACATGTAAAATGCTATCCCATTCATTTTTCCATTACTCTCACTTTAATGCTCCCATTACCGGTCCTCATTTTTCATGTGGAGTCCACTTTTATTAAAGTCAAGCTTCATTTTCATGGGAAGGCTATAAAAGAGAATAGGGAAGTTTGGGACCGTTCTTTTAGATTATAATTAACTTTTCATTTTCCCCTTCACTTTTTGAGCCGCGGATGAATGTGGAGAGAGCGGCCGAATTGAATTTATACATTGATGAGGATCGATCCCTTTAGATTCCTACAGTTCTCTCTCTTTCTATGGCTTTTGCCATTTGGGCCCATCTCCTTCTCACTCCCGCTTGGTTCTTTCCCGTTGCGTGACGAAAATGGAAATTAAAGGGGAAATGCGGAAGTCTGATTAGAGCCATTTTACTCATCGTCCCTCATTCAATTTCCATCATTCCTTTAATTAACACTGTTATGAGTTATGAAAGAGCATTAAAAGCCCCGTGAAAACTGGGACTATTTATTTCCTCTGCCCTCATCTTTTAAGCATTAGAATCAAATGAGAAGTCTTTCTCCCATTACACATTAAACAAGTGTTCATATCAAGAGTGTATCAAGAATCTGGCTGGAAGTATCCTAAATATGCATGACATGGGTTGAGGGAAAGTTTAGGTTTGGGTTGACCTCGTTTGTTCTCTTTTACTTGTTTGTTTCTCTGAATTCGCTCCAGCTTAGAGACACTTGTTCAGCTTTAATTAATTTAATTGCAAAAGACCTGGCCTGGAACCAAAGACCACTTTCACTCCCAAAATACTTTTATAATGGAAGGGGATTGAAATGGGAATTCTTCCCTTCTTTCCAACCCATCAAAAGAGTTTTCACTGGCTCCAAACGGCTCACAGTCATTGAGGCATTATTTGTGCGATCTATAAGGATTAAATGGATTATGGAGGTCTATGTATTAAAAAGAGCTTTTCTCCACCTCTCCATCATTTTTTAGAAAGTGGAACATGCCATACACAGCCGATGGTATTCAGACGGTAAAAAGGAGACATCTCATATTACGAGGTTGATATGTCGGAAAATGTTCCTCGTATTTCCGTTTCATTCATAAAGTTGGCAGGCGAGGGAAAAGAAGGAAAAGGAATTCACCTTTGCCACACATACATAAATAAAAATTGAGTTATAAATGGGCGTTTAAAGAGGGGGGAAATAGGGAGAATGTTTTTTAAGCTTTCTCCCCACGTTTTCAATTTATGGACCCGAGGTGTGAGAGGGGGGAAGGGCGGATTACAGGGGGGAATTGGAGTAGAAATAAAAGATAATTGGTGAGAAATGTTTATTACAATGGTAGAGCGAGCGTGAGTGTATGGGGGGATTTTATTTGGTGAAGCTGCGTCTTCCTGATGGATTCCTCGAGATGGCTGAATCCTCCTCCTGCTCTCTTCTCGGAGAAGGGCGAGGGAGAAAGTAGGTTAGGGAGTTAGTGGCTCTTCCACTCCGAGGCCCGTGTCCGCCTGTGCCTTCTGCTGACGCCAGGGCAGGTTCAGTTGGAGGACGGAGCGGGCTGGCGGCACAAGTCCTTCAGTAGTCAACAAAGGGCCACTCGACCTCCAACAATGGGGCGGGTAAGGAAGTGTCGAAGAGTGGTGTTGTCCTTGCGCAGGCGGCTGCCCTCATCCTCCTCCTGCCAATCCGCCTCGGTCCGCACTGTACGAAAATTTCACCAATGTGTTCCTCCAGGGTTCGCCAAATTGTGAGTTTCTCGCTCTTCTGACGTCATTGGCAAGTTGAATATCTGAGAGGGGGATCTGGGAAATTACATAACTATTTCTCCTTCGACGAGTTCCGATGGGCCCGCGTGAGTGTGTGGGATGATCACCTGGGGAAAGTTGACGTGTGAAGTGAGATTGTTGTTGAATGAGCGGAGGGATTTTGGGCCCAATTCCCCAACCACATGTTTCTACCCAAAGATGACAATGGAGATTAACCCTTCAGACTCACTTCGGCCCCTCTCGAAAAGACTCCCTTCCACGGGCCTTTCTCGATGATCTATGGCCTTGTTTTGAAGTTAATTAAGAGAAAGGAGGCAAAGGTTCCTCCGGACCGGTATTCTCCCTACCCGGAACTCCGTGACTGGAGAAAGTGGGGTTTTGTACATGTTAAATAATCAAAAAGAGAGTCGCTGGATGTTATATAATTCACAAAGCTCCCACTTGTCCCTTACTCGAGAGATAACGCCCAAAACTATTTCTCAACAAGAATCACAACTGTCTCGGAATGAAACTAATTCGCGGTCTCACTTTCTCCCATGGAATTCTTCTTCCTCGAAATCTTCCCTCTCGATGCCCCATCGCCCCTTCGCATTCAATTAAGATAAGGCATCTTCCGCTAATGACCTTTGAGACGGCGGCTCTCTCCTCCTCTTTGATTTATGGTCGAGGATAACTAAGCGAGGAATGACGACGCCGAACAGCTCCTACTCCTACGACCGAAGCTTTCTCTCCGAAGGCGGGATGAGTCTGACCCCGCCTACGCTTCTTGTTAACTCCGTCCTCTCGTCCGAGTTCGAGACGAGCAGCTTTTCCTATGGGGGCTCAGAGGCCTTTTGGGACTGCAGCGATTTGGCCTCGCTTGAGCGAAGCTTCGTCTCAGATTCCCTCTCCATGAATTCATCCCTACCGAGCCGATCAATCCTTGGGATTTCTCCTCCAGTTGGATACTTTCGCCCCCGCACGTACACGGGAGAGAACGAGAGCGAGGAAGAGCGGGAATTGTTTCTGTCTCATAGGGTCTCCATCGCCTCAGCAGAAACTCTCGGGAGCAGCATCAGCAATAACGGCCATAACTACATACCTCCAATCACGCCCATTGTTCCGGGAATCTTGCGAAATCGGCTGGAAGACTATTCATATGCCGTTCCCTCGTCACATGGTATGGTCAAAGTGGTAAAGTGGGGGGATTTGTAAGTATGTTGGCTTAGGGCTGGGGTTTTATTGAGAGAATGGATATTATTATGAGAATCATTATTGCGTCCGAAATGCATTGTGAGGTTATAAACGTCTCCGGGCGCAAAATTCCTCTGCATTAATAATACAAATGATCTTTCCAGAACATAGGGAAATAAGCTCAAAGCGACCGAAATTAATTTACTCGATGGAATTTAGGGGAGACGTTGGGAGAGAAAGTTTAGGGGCTTCTGGCGCGACAGTCCTTCGTTTACCTTTCATACTTAATTTTACGATTGAACGGAGTTCATAAAAGAGAGACTGAGGGTTTTAAAGGGAGTTGGAATTAGGATTAGCACCTACTTTACGGCTGACAGCATCGGGCCATTCACACTCACTCATTTGGATTTGGGGTGAAGGTGGGGAATTGATGGGAGGAATTTGAAGGCTCGGGTGACTCCATTGGGGGTTCCATCAGCTCATAAATACATTTCCCATTTCGGCCCTGTTATTATCCCTTTCTCGGGTTCCTCGGGCTCGTCGCCTTAACGCACACGGCCTTTCACTTTCCCTCCCCCCAGGAGGCCAAGATTTGTGGAGTGGGCCGAGGATAGTGAGATTGACAGAAGGAATATCGGATCGATGCCCCACATTCCCCACCTGTGTCTCCCACACAATGAGCATGGTAGCGAGAGGTGGGTTTGGAGTCATTTCCTCCTTCGTTGCCCACGGGGCTCATTTCTTATCTCTCACCTCCCAATGATGAGGATATTTGAAGGGACTAAGGCTGCTTTGGGCGGAAGCCAAAATATTTCTCCATTTGCTCTATTGATCTAAAGACTGGGAGAATCCTCCCATTTCTGCTCCTCTGCCTCGGAGCTTTGAGGAGTTATGTAATGGAGGTCTACTACCTCCTAGACTCAACTTTTAATTTCTTTTTTCCTTATATAAACTCTCCTAGGTTGCTCTCCTCTCTCTGTAAGCCGGGAGAGACTTTCTCCGCGGCGTTCTTGGAAGAGGAACTGAGTAGCACTTACAAGTTCTTTTATAATATACTTTGTCCCAGCCCTCATGGTTCTCCTGTTATGTGAGAGCAAACGTAAGAATTCCTTATAAGTTTGTCTCTCGGTTAGTAACCTTTTTTATCCTCTGGCAGAGTGGATCCATTTTCCGAACTTCCTCTCTTTCTCCGGGCCTGTCCCACCCGTATCGCGTGCTTTTTCCTTATTACTCTCTCCCTGAATGGAAGGAGAAGCGGGGTAGGGATGGGAGGGCAATTCTCATGTCCAATCTTCTATTTTTATAACCCTTCCGTGTGGTGAGGGTGAGTGAGCAACAATTGAAGGCCGGAACTTGCCCGCCTCCGTCAATGATATCAAATTGTCTCTCTTTATTTGCTCTCTCTTCAAAGGGAGGAAGGGAAAGGAGCGAGGAAAGGAGTTTTCCCCTATTATTTAATTCCGAGAGTCGTTGACTAGTTGTTTGCACACTTCCTTGATTGCTTGGCTTTCAAATGAGGCTGAGGGGAGCTGTTAGTCTGATGACTCCCCTCCTTTCTCTCTATCTCTCTTTCTCTTATCACCATATTTATTGAGTTCCTATCCCCTCATCACCCACCCAGATTCGCCTACTATTGATCCCCCGCCTTCACTTCCATTTCATTAGCCCAGAGTTTCCGCACCAGAGGTGTTCCCGAGGTGATCCATTAAGGATCCTCACCTGACGTACTTTGGACTTTCAATAGGAGCGGTTTTAGGACCATTTATCACGGCTTATCTCACACAAGGAAAATAATCGGTGCTCACAATTCCCCCTAGGTTCATGGTAATGGGATGAGCTCAGGTGTGGTTGGAGGAGAGAGTGGCAGGAGATGGGAGACTCTTTCTCATCTTCTCTCCCTGTGACTGCTATTCATTTCATTCTACTCCATCTTGGCTCGAGTTCTTTTCAGTGGGGTAGCCTACTTTTCAACTACTTTTCTCTTTATGTCCTCTCTCATGGGCGGAATAGACGGAGAAGACGTCGAGAGCCGGGAAACCATATGGAAATTGTCATAAGAATAAGAATTTATAAAATATAGGGCTATGATAAGGGGCTTTCACCTTAAGAAAGATAATCTTAAAGATGTATATAAGTTCTGTATATAAGTTCTGTTATACTATAAGCCGTATTACATACGGCTTATAGTATAGCGGAATAAGATGGGATGAGAAACGTAGAATAGGACCGGAGGATAAATGGAACTGTTTGGCCCAAAGGGCCATTTTATGTTACGCCGACTAAGGCTTAAACCAATTTGTATCAATCATTGGCAAAAATAGACGGGAATTGAGGTTTCGGATGTCAGAGCCTGATGACCGCTTTTAAGAATTTGATCTTGGATGGGTCTTTAAATGGGCCATTGTTAAAGGACAAAGTGAAAGTTTGGGATGCTCATGTTGTTGGTTTACGTCCGGAAGGACAGAAGGATGAGACGCACGGAATTCCCTGAACAGATATCTATAAGGTAATTGTGGAGTAATGGGACGAGGTAAAATAGGGTTCTTGAGTCTAATTGAATTAGCATTTACCCCCGGTTCGCCGAGTTAAATTTCTTCTCCTTCCCTCACTCTCACACTCCTTCAATGGTGAAGGAGGTGAATTGATTTGAGAGGAATGAGAAGAGCTTCACCCTTCGTGCTCGCTCGAGTAGAAAATGTAAATTGGAATCGGGACGTGGTTTCCTGGATTATCCTCCTACCCCGAAATTGAGTAATTCTTTTCCAGATTTCTTTCTCTCCTTGAGATTCCCGAAGCCTCCTGGCCCAGTCTGGAGAAGCCATTCTTATATATTTCTATCAAAAGATCGGTTAGTAGGAGCTTCCTCGAGGAAGGGAAGTGGGCCTTGGCTCTTCTCCAGCAATCGCTTCCCTCCCTCAGTTCGCCAGGGCCCAACTCGTAAAAAAGAGACTCTTATGGATATGAGGAGTGGCATCCTTCTCGAGGGGTAATAAACAGAAAAAAGGAGGGAAAGGATAAGTGAAAAGAGACGGACGAAATGGACAATGGGGAAAGGATGGAAATGGAGATTGAGATATACCGCGATTGAAACGTGAATTCTTTCTTTCTGCCCCGTGGAGAAGCTCGAATTTAAATGCTTCATTATGAAGTTTCGACCCTGAGATGAATAATAACTCTTTTTTCTCTAGTGGGATTTCGCCCCAATTTCCCTTCGCCCGGTTCCATTATAGGGAGGACGGGGAGAAAAGAGAGGTATATTATTATGGGATCGCAGAGAAAGCGAGGGCAATTGGTATTTGGAGAGTATTAGGTTTCCCCGTCTCGGCGTATGGCATAAGTATACCCTTGCGCTCCAACCAATTTGTTCCTCGACCCACTCGAATTTCACGTGATGGGGAGTAAGTGTGATTTTAAAGCATTCCAAAACATTTGTTCCACCCAACCTTCGTCTATTATTTATGAGCAATGAGCAGGGAGTTAATTAGCAGGGGAAAGGAGGTTATCTTCCTTCGCTTTTGTAGTTTATTTGCGGCCGATCCTGTCCGATTTCTCACCTTCACTAATAAACTCGGGCTCGATGAAGAGGTTCGAATATGGGTAGGGGGAAGGGAAATGAAAGCGGAGGTTTCATTAAATATTAACAAGGTTCGGAAATGTGGGCCATTTCTTTTCTTCCATAGGACGGATTCACTTTGGGGAATTTTTCTCCCTTTGAGCTTTCCCTTCTTTTCGATACAATTATACCTTCTTTCATTGAAAGTGACATGAGGAGGTTGAAGAGAGAGGTATTCAAATGGGATTCTCTCGGAAAGTAAACTTTATTCACCAGCATGTTATCGGTTATCTTCTCATCTCCATAATCCTTTATGCAGTCAAGCCTTCATTCTCCCTTTGAGATACTTTGAGCCCAGGCACAAAGAATGTCTTTTTTTGCCAGTTCTTGCAATTCTTCTCCTCCCGCTTCATTTTCCTTCCTCATCAATTTGCAATTTCCTCTCTCTTATTCAATCGGGGTCTTTGGGTTGAGGAGAGGCGTAGGCGAGCGGCACGAGACTCAAGACGAGACTTTCTTCTACCTCGGCCAAGTTTCCTTAACGAGTTTCTCTGCCCTTTGAAGGTTCTTTCAAGCGGAGGCTCTCATTTTATTACCTTCCTAATTTCCTCCCTAAGACGACTAATTTCATAAGCCCTCAAATCTGGGACTTCTTTTGCATCACTGGGCTTTGAACCTGGTCGTAACTCAATAATAATATCTCTCCTTTATCAGCTTTCTTAACCACGCTAGCCCTATTGGGCTCAATGGGGGCGGGAAAGAGGGAAAGTGAATAAAAAATTTTTCCGCTCATAACTCGTCATTTGTTCACGTATGTAGTAGATTAGAAGGAGGAGAGGCTTCCTGTTCCGAGGCGGGCTGAACAACCCTTTTCATTCCTGAGCATGAATGGAAGTTGAAATATGGTAATCATCGTGCTCGAAAACTTTTCCCACTCCATTCTACCGGAATGCCAGGGTGGGTTGTGAAAGGAGATTCGTGACTCGTGAAAAGGTGTGATTTTCTCCAAAATTCAAGCCGCTCTTGAGAAAGAGACAAAAGGGAATGGAGAGTTTGCCTTTGGTCTGCCATGAGATCGGATGAGGTGAGAGGGGGCTTATCATCATAAATCGATTTACCATTCACATCTCTCTCCGTCAAAATCCACAACCCTCGATCGAATTTGGGAGAGAAGGGTGAGTATAAATTTTTTGGATCTCCGTTCGAGCCATTAACCTTTCTCTTCATGTAACTTCGCTAGGGCCATAAGTCATGGAAGGAGAAGTGGAGATCGATTCAAATATCTCCGCTTGCTTCCTCTCCATATTTCTCCATATTCAATTTATTTTGTTATTTTGTCACAAATGGGGGAGAAGAGGACAGAAGAGTCCTCGGGAAGGTTCCCTTCTTCTTTTATTATTAAACTTCTATTCTGAGGAGTTGAAGGGCCCATTTCCTCTAATCTGTTTTCCTCTCAGCAGTCAGGTTCATCGAATGATAACATTTGGAGCAGGAGCGAGACTTATCTTTTATTATTCGGCTCCAGACACGACGTCTATATACACAGGGCGATGGATCCAAGAATTGGAATAGGTCCATAAATGTACGACTCAACTTTTTGATAATCTATTACAACAGTATTACAACAGAGATAGGATCTAACTTTCTTACCTCAACAATACTTGAATGGTGTGGAATATGAGGACGAGATAAGAGACTTTGCAAATAGAATTTGAGTATAGGTATATTATACCTAAATAGGATGTGTAGGCTTAATATGAAACTTGGTCCTTTTATTATTACAAACTTGCTTTGTATTGAAACTGATGGCCGGAAAATAAACATGCTTTTAGTTGGACTATAGAACCACGAAGAACTCATATTTACTTTGGGCTTCTGCATGTCATTCGAGGAGGGATTTATAGTTATACATATATTTCTCAAGAGAACCAAAGGGCTTATGTACGTTTATTTTCAAAAGCTCGTCTTAATTTGATCGTTGAGTGGGCGGAGTAGTTGGGAAGACACCTTTCTCCGCCAACCTCATGATTGTTTGAGTTTTGGTGAAAGTTGTTGATGGTCCTAATCACGACGACACGACAATCTATCCATTTTCCTGTCAGGAAGAGACGAGGAAGCCTTTTAGCTCCTCTATGTAAGAGCATTACCTGGGCCAGCCTCTTGGTGGGACCAGTGAAGCCTATTGAAAGGAATAGAGTCATTCTCCCAGCTTAACGATCATCTACTGCCGAAGGAGGAGATAAGGCTAAAGGCGTTTTTGATTTTACGAGACTTGAGCTCCGGGTTGGCTGGCCCTTTGCAATTATGAACCCTCGAGTGTGGGATTTGAAAGAGAGAAACGTGCAATTGGGGTTTCAATTCACTCTTCCTCTATTATTAAGAGGAAAGGGAGACTCGAGAGAGCCTTTGACTTCGACCTGTCTTTTTTCAATACGGAAGTGGTTGAGTGGAAGGGAGCAGGTCTGGTATTTGCCTTCGACCCCCTTCCTCGGTCATTTGAGGAAATCTGGTCTTGGGGTCGCCGGGAACCTGTGTGTGGGCTATTGGAAATTTTGGGGAGGGTGTCTGGCCTGGTTCAGGGACTTCGGACTGAAAGTCGGTCAGGAGAGGCAGCGGGGATGAGAATTCGCGAGTATCTCTCCCATGCGCGGAGAGCGGTGGGTGAGTGTTAGAGAGCCCTAGTTCTACTAGTTCGATTCCGTGCTCCCCTCACCAACCTTCTTCCTTCCTTGAGGATCTCTTTGCCCCAGAGCCAGAGCTCCTCCGGCTCGCCCCGCTGACCCCGCTGACATGTCAGGGGAAAGCAGCGAGGTGGTGAGCGAGAGCGGCCGCCGCTTCTCTACTGAAAAGGTCGAGGAAGTGGTCGACCTCGAGGTTGATCTCACGATTCCAAAGGCTCCATCAGAAGGGGATGTGTCGGGTACAAAACTTTTCTCTCTCTCAGTTATTCGAGCTTGGCTCTTGAAAGGAGATTATCTTCTGAAGGGAGGAGGAATTAAGTTGCATTACACACATTACAACCACTTGAACCAACCCACATGCATTACACTTCTTGACCTTTTAACGTGGGCTTTCATGAGGAGGGGCTTGATAAATAATGTATTGGCTTTGGATTGAAGTTCTTCATCTCTCACACACGGAAAGTTGGGGCCAGGCCGCTGCATATTACATGGGCTCATTGGGAGAGTGAGCCAAGTGATTGGTATGAAGTTTTGGGGGACGCGAGCGGGTCCTTTTTGATGATGGGGGAACTCGCGAGCGGCTAGGCGGATTCGCCCAGGAAGGAAGGATTGATATGGGAATTTCGGGCCTTATCTGGGCCGACCCACTGAATCTTGAGGCTGGTGCTTTCTCCGCTGACGATGGGGGAGATGGAGATCGGAGAAGCGGAGATCCAGCAGCGGCTCGAGATCGATACGGCACAGGTTCGGGAGTGGGAGAGGCTGCCTCCGCGGCCCAAAAATCTTCTTTCTCAATTCCCCTTGTTTTCAATTTGCCCTTTAATTAACCCCATGAACTTTGAGGGCTTGGAGCCTTGGGCGGCGGGCTGTTGTTTAATTATACGTCCCAAAACAAGCCGTCAATTTCTTCCGGGCCAACCCCCCGGGAAAACTTTTTTATAGCTTGGTTTAACGATTGATTGGCTCATATTTACATTATGTATAATACGCGTTGAGTTTGGGGGCTCATCTATTCACGGCCCCACGACAGCACGACATTGGTGAGGGAAAGGCAAGGAGGCACCTGCTGGTTAATTCCACATTCATAACATAATATTATGTTTTAAAAACTATCATCTTATCAGGGGAGTTATATTCCAATCCTTCCGATTCACCAGAGTTCCCTGGCTCCGACCATTAGCCTTCCGAAAGGGGGCTTAACAAGGATGAGGAGAATGGGTGCGGATTCCCATTTGGTTCACTCTCGGAAAACCTCCTAATGAATCTGACAGGGACATTTGAGGGAGCTTAATCCGAAAATCTGCATATAAATGGGATTCTTTATTATCATCTTTACCCGTCTTGTACTCACCCAGTTAGAGGAGATTTGAGCAGAAGGAATATTTTTAGTCCTTTATTTCATTGACTCGCTCTTTTGAAGCGAGGATGATGGGCTCTAATCCTCCTCATCTTTTATGTATATGGAACCAGGGCATGAAGAGTGTGTGGGTGAGAATGCGACAGGTTATCGGGACAGGATTCGACCAGTCGGGTTTCCTCAACCAAGAGAATTCGGATTTGGGGGGGGGGGAGAGAATGCAAGTTTGACGAGTCTTATCTCCCCCATTCTTCTGCTTTGGGTCACGGGCAGTATGTTCGGCCAAGGCAACTCCACATCGATTCTCCACCACTAGCCCATTTCCTTGTTCTACAGCCCTGTTTGTAACTTTAACGTAATACACGGATACACCAAACGGTGGAATAACTCTCGATGGCTAGGATATCTCCCGACTTTCCTCTTATCCTTTTCAATCGAAGAGGATTTGGGGGAGATTGAGCCACTTGGGTGGAAAAGCTATTCATTATCCGCAACGTACTGAAAGTCTCACTTGAACCGCTCTCTTTCCACCTCCTTCGTAAATTAGAGCCTCGGTTGTATAGATTCATTTCAATGGAGAGCTTCTCGCCGCTCTTTCTCTCTGAGGCTCACGGTGGATCCGGGAGAGAAATTGGGAGAAGCCTTCAAACCCTATGTGGAGCGTGTTGGGCTTCCTCTACTTTCCGCTCCTGTAGCTCTCAACGGGGAAAATGAGAAGAATGAAAAGAGGGAATCGATGTGTGGAGGGAAGTTGGGATGAGGACTCGTCTCTCTTTTCCACGTAATTCAACTTCCTTGAGAATTCCTGCTGGATGCAAAGCAAAGTTTTCTCACTTTTTCAAAGTTTTATTTTATATAAACTATATACACACTATACTTATATTTATATGTATATTCATATATACATGTGGACCTCTATGCCTAGTTATATTTATATTGCACCAATATAACTAAAATTTGAGAGTGGTGTGGGTGGTGGTTGTGCGAGTGTGTGCGGTTGTTCCTTTTGGCGTAAGCTCCGCCAAATATTTCATACTTTGTCTTTGAAGGGATTTGGAGAAGTCAATTTAAGAGAGGAATGGTTCGGAAAGTTTATTTCTCACTTTCCTTCCCGAGAAAGTGCATTCTATGAGGAAGTTATCTATTCGGCGGGCGAGAGGAGAAAAAGAATTGCCATTATTATTTCCATTATATTCAGAGGTGGAGGAGAAGGAGGGGCGGGGAGGAGCTTCCTCGAGGACATGGTTCATGAACACTGTACATTAACCGAGGAGGTTTGGAGACACAAGAGACATCGATTTTGTTCCTTTCCCCTTTGATTTCCAGAGCTAATCTGCATGGGAGATGTAGGGCAGAGAGGCGGAATAATCAGCCTCACTCTTTCACCCTACATATACGTATAGTTATACATACGACCAGGTCACGTGAACTTTTATAAATTCATGGGTGGTTGTTGTGTAGGACCGTCGTGGTATGTGTATTCATATTGCTTTTCGTTTAGTCGTATACTTATATAATGAGAGCGGCTGGGTTTGAACGTGAGTTGGAACGTTGAGGTTTCCCGTGGTCGAGTCCCAGGATCAATTTCACTTTATCGCCTTCCCTCGTCCCTCACAATTAAGCGAAATCAAATTGTCGAGTTCCGACGAAGTGTATTGTTCTTTGAAAGCTTTTTTTCGCTTCCCTTTCCAATAAACTCGAGTCCAATTATTGTCCCGGCTCCCGAGATCTATCTCTCTCTTTCTCTTGAAAGGAGTGAGAAATTTGGGAGGAATTGATATTGATGAGCAGCTCACCTTCAGTCTTTTACACCCTTCTGCTCTTCTTTCTCATCTTTTAGCTCCTTGGTCATCATCCTCTTCGTCAAAAAAGAGTGAGAGAGAAAGAGAAGGAAAAGAGGGAATTAAGATAATAAAAGTTGAGGATAAGCGCGCCTGAGACTTTCTCTCTCTCTCTCGTGAGTTTATAATAGGAGAAGAGTTTCTTCCTTAGACCTTGTTTTATTCTATTGTTACGGCACAGATCTCTCCATTACTTTCATTGGGCTTCTTCATCATAGGAGGAGATGGAGGAAGACATATTACATTCCACGCTTACAGTGAAGGCCGAGATAATAATTTGAAATTGGATGGGAGGGAATAAAAGAGCGCGAATGTTTTTCTCAGCAGGGACGACGGCCGATGAGGAGAATCTCGTTGAGAAGGAGGACGATGGTCGGTCGAGCTATGCGAAGAATCTCTACTTATACTCGGTGAGTGAAACGGAGGAGAAAGCTGTTGTGAAATTGATGATTTGACGTCCGCGATCTCTTTCTCTTACACATGTGATTTGATAGGAGGAAGGCGGCTCTGTGTTGCTCCCAAATGTCCTTCACTCTCTCGCCAACTATTCAAACACAATTCCTGTCGCGGAAGACCCCGATGCGAAACCAGCTGCTGTCTCAGCCAACATGGGGACATTTATCGGTGTTTACCTCCCGTGTATCCAGAACATCTTTGGGGTCATCCTCTTCATCCGGTTGACGTGGGTGGTCGGGACGGCGGGGGCCGTCTTTGGTTTCATGATCGTGTTGATGTGTTGCTGCGTCGTGAGTTCTTCTCTTCTCCTATCGATCTCCCCTTGCCCACAGACCCTCAACCCAGAATGACAATGAGGAGATGAGATGTCAATGAGGGATTTGCATACGAGAAGTCTTGGTTTTGAAGTTATATTTATTCTCAGGTGGTGAGGGAATGGCCCTTTCCACGCCTCGGCATGGATGAATTAAATGAGCTCTTCGCGCATTAAATTTTGACAAGGGAAGGAGCACCGAAGCTTTTATGCCCACGCTCTGTGAATGGCCCATTAAAGAGGGCGAACGGATTAGGACCACAAGTAATTAAGGAGCCAAGAGAGAAACAATGAGGGATTCCCGGGTCGCGTTTTCTCCCAATCTTTCCTCGAGCTAATGAAATAAAAATTCCCTTTTACACGGATTGCTTTTCCCCAACCCATGTACTGATATGTATAAATGTATGTAGTACGATACCTGTATTTGGTGAATTAGAGCTCGGGTTCAGCATTCCTCATTAAAACTTTCTCCATAATGGTTGGTACATAGTTCTGGCTGGAGTTTATGGGAGTTCTTAGTTCCTACCTTCCTTTTCTCCTTCAGTATGGCCCTTGTTATATGAAACTTTTCATTTCTCCATCATGTCCTCACCAACACATCTTTAAGCTGTATGGAAGGAGATGAGTGGGTAGGAGACGCGTCTCTTCATGCCCCTGCCGACCATAAACGTCATTCCCTCTCTTTAGTGGAGGTTGAGGAAGCATTTGAGAGAGATTAAAGGAACTCATATTTCTTCCCCGTCCTTACAATACGGTCCTTACGAGAAGAGTTGACAATGGCCGCCCTTTAATCCTTCCCTTTCTCCCTCTCTATAAGCTACAATTCCCCCGGCGTATCAATATTCCATGAATGGATAAATTGGATTTGGAGACTCAGGTTCGGGCAGAGACTCTTCCTCATTCATAATTTTGTTTGAAGAGAGAAAGAGAGAGATTTGAGGAATTAGGGCTTTAGGGAGAACTGGGCCTGGGACTTTAAGGAAAACGACCTTCGTCTGCGGCTTTCTTTCTCCCTGCCACTTTCCTTTATAATGGAGACATTTCCAAGATTCCGTCGACCACATTAACTAATTTCTCTCGTCTCCATTCCTCTCATATTCCAAGAGACTTTCTCTCCCAAAATCTTCTCCATTCGCAGGAAGGCGTGAGGATAGCTCCTGGAATGTTTTTCCAAGTGTTTCAGGAGGAACGTCACTTTGGCGAAAGGCCAAAGTCAGCCTTTTTAAATGGGGCCATTTGCACCCTTTCCAGAGAGTGTGAATTAGAATGGGGCGAGATGGATGACACACTTTTCATATATTCCGTTCATTCCTTATACATTTCCCAGAAGGTCCATACGCTCGAGGAGAAGTGTATAAATAGGAGATGAATAAATAGGATCGCCGATTGATTCCTGCTGCTCTCATCTTTTTTTACATATTATTTTGTAAACCTTGGCGAATTCTTAAACCCTGTGTGCGGATCACATGTCTTCAAAAGTCTGAATTTTTTGCTATGAGGGTTTTGAGAAGTTTTAAAAATTCAGATCTCTTTGTTCCCAAATCTACTTACGGGCGAACGAGGGAATGAAATGGAGGATCGAATAAGTGAAAAAGGATTTGCGGGGATGGTAGAAAAAACTCGTGTATCAATATTCTTTCTTCCGAGACCTTTTGAATGTAGACAGCATGTAGTGTGGAGCATCATATAACTAGGTTTCTCTATAATCCTTTGAAGCCCCCCGCTCCCAACTCGAATTTCAAGACAACATGAACATTTTTTGATTGAATCAGGATCGGTTATGTTGAGTGAGATAAAGATGAGAAGCTTAGGATTTCCATTCCTCGGGAGAGAACTTGGAAAGAGGAAAAGGGAGGTTGGAGGATAAGAAAGGCGATGCGGGGAGTTTGTAGGAGTTGATTGAGATTTTCCCTCTCTCTTTGACACCCGTCAGCTCGGTTCGGAAGTCGGAGGAATAATGGAGCTGGCGCCCATCTCTTCATTAACTTGCGCTCAAACATGTTCGAGGCATTAGGATTCAGGGAAAACCGGATGTTCCACATCCTTTTTCTCCAGGCTCAATTGGGTTTTCTTCGTCTGTTCCCTGTTTCCAAAATCCAATTGTGTAAGGGTTGTCGGGGAAGTGTGGCGAAGGGCCTTCCTGAATGAAATTAGTTACGTGGGTTCGCCCCAATTTACGCGAATGTGCCTCACATGATTCTACCCTATTTTTTCAGACGATGTTGACGGCGATCTCGATGAGCGCCATCGCTACAAACGGTGTCGTTCCGGGCGGGGGCTCCTACTTTATGATCTCTCGCTCTTTGGGCCCGGAATTCGGCGGAGCCGTCGGGATCCTATTTTACATCGGGACGACGCTCGCTGCCGCCATGTACATCGTCGGAGCCATTGAAATCCTCATTGTAAGCTCTCCGCAATTACGAGGCCCTAGGGACAGGAGAGTAATTAGTATTTTAATTTATGCACTAGACCTACATGGCTCCTCAGCTGTCCATATTCGGAGATACAAAAATTCCAGAGAACATGTACAACAACTACCGGGTCTATGGGAGCGTCCTTCTCGTCCTCATTGGCCTCATTGTATACGTTGGCGTGAAATTCGTGAATAAGTTTGCCACCGTCGCCCTCGCCTGCGTCATTCTCTCCATCTGTGCAATCTACACTGGCCTAGCTATAAATGTGAACGGGAATGATAAGCTGGAGTAATGAGAGAATCCTTCTCAATAAAACATTTATTATATATGGGGAAGATCGTTTTTTAAAATCAATTCATCATGTCTTGTAGGATGTGTGTGCTCGGGAACCGCCTGCTTCAATCCAGTCCCAACTGCACTCGAGATTATCTGAAAAGGGAATTTTGCACTGTTCAGAATCCATTGGATGGAGCCGTTTGCGACGAATACTTCGAGCGCCACAATCTCACAAGAGTTCAAGGCATCAAAGGACTCGCCTCGGGTGTTTTCTTTACAAATCTTGGGAATTCGTTTATGGAACTTGTACGTCCTAAGTATTATATATAATTTAACGAGCTGTTAACGAGAGCTTGGAGCTTATTAAGCCCAAACTAAACTTCTTACTTTATTTGTTGTGAGAGCGTAATTGAGTGATTATTCAAATCTAAGCTGCGATCATAAATTACTTTCCAGGATCAAGTTTTATCAAAATCGTTCCTTGATGAGGACGTTACGGTGAAGACGACGACGAATACAAACGGAACGGTGGATAGGCACTATTACAACCAGGTGATCATTGACATTACGACCTCGTTCACGATCCTCGTGGGAATCTTCTTTCCTTCAGTGACGGGTAAAAACGAAGGGCTGAATAGGGCAGAGGAACTCAAGTGAGTCTACTTACAGGGATCATGGCTGGCTCGAATCGATCGGGAGACTTGGCGGACGCCCAGAAATCCATTCCTATAGGCACCATTGGTGCCATCCTGACGACCTCCCTTGTCTACTTGTCTAGCGTTCTTCTCTTCGCTGGGACCGTCGACAACCTTCTACTACGTGACAAGTGGGGATTCAAACCTTCAGCTTTCCCTTTAGTCTCTTCCTTAAATGTGTCAGGAGTTTAAAGTCTTTCCGTCTTTCTAGGTTCGGGCAGAGTATAGGTGGGCGGCTGGTAGTGGCCAACATTGCTTGGCCCAACGAATGGGCCATTCTTATCGGATCCTTCTTGTCGACAATTGGAGCTGGGCTCCAGAGTCTTACAGGAGCCCCGAGACTTCTTCAAGCCATTGCACGGGACAACATCATCCCGGTCCTTTCGCCATTCTGCGTCTCTTCGTCACGCGGCGAACCCACTCGGGCCCTCTGCCTCACTCTTTGTATGCCTTCACCACTTCCAATATTAAAATTTTTTAATGGAGGACGAGACAGAATGGAATTAATTAAATGAGTGGTGTGGTGTTTTTTAAATTAGGCATCTGCTGGTGTGGAGTTTTGTTGGGAAACGTTGATGTCTTGGCTCCGCTCCTCTCCATGTTCTTTCTCATGTGCTATGGGTTTGTGAACTTGGCGTGCGCGTTGCAGACGCTGCTCCGGACTCCAAACTGGCGGCCGAGGTTCCGTTACTACCATTGGATTCTCTCTTTCGTCGGCCTCGCTCTTTGCATCACTGTTATGTTTATGACGTCGTGGTACTATGCACTTCTGGCTATGGGCATCGCTGGGTTGATCTACAAGTACATCGAGTACCGTGGGTAAGATTTGAGAAAAATAGGTGATGTTAATATTCTATGAAATATTTTCATTTTAAATTGGATAGTTTACCATCTCAGGTTGGAGAATTTCAAAGGGGCTTTAGAGCTTTACAGCTTTATTAAGGTTTAAGATTGGATTTTCGAGAGTCAAAGTTAACATGAGAAAGAAATTGGGACTGATTAAATAACTTTGCAATAAAAGTGAGGGTTATGGGAGTCTTTGGAATTACTTTTTCCGTAAATTATAAATCAAGAGCAGAGGTGAGGAAAATATCCGTATATTAAATGTATGGTTTTGCGGAGGAGTGGAGCGAAGTAATTGAGTAAAAGCAGCGGGGAGCAGTTGAAGGGGAAATTTATTAGCGCTTCGTCTCACAAGTGCAGTTTAATTAGAGGACCCTTTGGGAATTATTCTTTGAAGAAGGAATGACCGCGAGAAGGAAGGAAGTGAAGGTTCTCACACATACACAACATGTTATATGGTTTGCTTTCTTTTTCCAGAGCTGAGAAGGAATGGGGGGATGGGATCCGCGGGTTGGCTCTCTCCGCCGCTCGTTTCTCGCTTCTTCGACTCGAAGAAGGCCCACCACACACCAAGAACTGGCGACCTCAAATTCTCATTTTGGCTAAACTCAACGACGATTTGACTCCTAAGCAAAAGAAGCTCTTTTCTCTCGCTGCTCAGCTCAAGGCTGGAAAGGGCCTTACCGTTGTCGTCTCTGTGTTGGAAGGTGACTTTCAAAAGATGTCTGGAGAAGCCTCTGCCGCCAAACTTGCACTCAGAAAACTCATCGATGAGGAAAAAGTCAAAGGCTTCGTTGACGTTTTAGTGTCCCAAGACATTTCTCTCGGAATCACTTCTTTGTAAGAGTTTTTCCTTGATAATATACAGAGGGAAAGTTGAGAGAATAACGGGTAGAATGTATAAATTGTGGAAACTCCTCTAAGGTAGATAAATGCATTATTAATATATAACAAACAAGGAAAGTCTCTTTAGCCGGGACTTGTTTTCGCGTAGTTTTCCTTGAAAACCCATAGATTTTGATTAAACCTCTAAATTATTTAACATAACTGCGAGGACGACATTACATTAAGAAACTTGTGTAGGACGAGATTTATTTATCTCCATCTTTTCCCCTTACTGAGGAGTTGAGAAAAAAGGGAAAAAATAATTCTATTATCCTTCTTCTTAATAGTATTAAAGGGACCTGCTATAATTTTTTATGTCAGCCCGCCTTGAGCTCCCAGCGTTGATACGTTTTAATTTTTTACATTCGTTATTTAGGATATAAGGAAGTTGTCAGTCGTTGTGAACCAAGTAACGTATGACTTACTAATCGAGTTTTTCATTTGTTTGCCTTCCTTCAAAATGATATTGTAATTTATTCTCTCGACTTTCTCTCATTACCATAATTCATTTATAGAGGTTGACTATGCTGATTAAATATTCTTTTTGAAGGGATCTAATGAAATTAACTTTTATTATAGGATTCAAAATACTGGTCTGGGTGGTTTGAAACCGAATACGGTGATGTTGGGATGGCCTAGTGGATGGCGGCAGAAGGCTGATGAGCGGACTTTCCTCAGAGCACTTCGAACCGTCGCTTCAGCTAAAATGGCTCTCCTCGTTCCAAAAGGAACTCAATTTTTCCCGGATTCCATGGATCGAGTCTCTGGCAACATCGATATCTGGTATGAAGCCAATAACTTCCTCCCCAAAGAGCTTCCCATTTTCAATCGATGTGATTCAGGTGGATCGTTCATGACGGGGGTCTTCTCATGTTGCTGCCTTTCCTCCTCAAACAACATCGGACGTGGAAGTCATGCAAGATGCGAATCTTCACCGTCGCCCAAATGGAAGACAACTCAATTCAAATGAAGAAAGACTTGAAGAGTTTCCTTTATGCTCTTCGGATTGACGCTGAGGTGGAAGTGGTGGAAATGGTATAAACATTCTCTCAAATTGGATAATGTTGTATTGGAATAAATAATTTAAATTGGGTTAATGTAAACTGACATTGAGTCTACTTGGAATTAGCAAAACTCGGATATCTCTGCCTACACGTATGAGAGGACGCTGCTGATGGAGCAGAGGAACCAGATGCTCAAGGAACTCAATTTGAACAAGAAACGGCGGAGATCAATGGTAAGTGTGGTGGAAGAGGGATTCTCACATCGCTTACTTCTTTTTTTTATTTTTCACTCAATGCTTTCTGTCTTGTCTGTCTCGTTTGGCGTGGCTGCTCACTAATGAATTCCCGACCGAAGGTGGAGGAGCTCGTTGGAGCGGAAGGGAACGTTGAAGAAAAACTGCCTCTGGTTCTCTTCTTTTTATTATATTCTTTTATTCTGAATAGTGGTGAAGTAAGGTGGTAGACTATGCCCATATTAAATACCTAGCCTTGGCTGTACGACTTTTATTAAAAGAGTAATATGGGGAAATAGGGTGAAGTGGGAAAGGGAGTTGTAGCGTAATGTCTCGAAGGTGCTTGAGATAATATGATTGGGAAAGTGGGAAAAGAATTTGAATTTTGGGGTCTTCTCTTTTGCGTAGCTTAAGATTTTGAAGGTATACAAGTATGTAGTAATATAATAAAATCTCTTTTAAAGCCATTAGCTAACTTTTTTTTATTATTCTCTCTTAAGCTTTTAGAGTTCAGCTGTAAAGAGTTGAGTAGATTTTCTCCTTTTCAACTTTCTCCATCATTTCAATATACGTAGTGGAGAATTTAATTGAGCTCTTATGAGTTTTACGAGTGGAGCTAACTCCAACTTTACTCACAAATATAATGCCTTTCCAATTCTTTGAGAGACCCATTTTAAATGGGTAGTGTACGTAATTGGGAGTTTTGAGAGTCCATAGGAAGTTTTAAAAAAATTTTACTAACTGAGTGAGTCACCTCACGAGGATTGCCAACTAATTTGGGGTTTGTGGAACGGTGGATTAGGTGCAAGCGATTGTGGACAGTCATACCGCAGCACTTCATGCTGAGCCGCAGCGGCCAACCTCCAAAGTTCGTTTCAAGATGGAGGGCGAGGAACTCGATGAAGCGGATGAAGGCAATAAATTATAAAAATGATAAAAGACATTTTTATTTAAATGTGACTAAAATATTTTTTAATTTTATTAGAAGAAGGAAGCGAGGGCTCGAACGACTCTGCTACGATTTCAAGTACTAAAGAAAAAGAGACGCCGGGTTCCAAGACCCATTCGGCTTGTTCGACTCCCGACAGGAAGAAGGAAGACATGAAGAAACTTCTCGACATGAAGCCGTAAGGACCACAAAAAGATCTAATGTCATTTCCTTCTCCACTCCCCGAGTCCCTTTTTCACATGTAATTTCCACTCTAGGGACCAGGACAACGTGAGGCGAATGCACACCGCTGTCAAATTGAACGAGGTCATCGTCACAAAGTCCCACGACGCGAAGCTCGTCATAATCAATTTACCCTCGCCACCAAAGTCGACAGGGCCAGAGAACGAGGCTAGCTGTGAGTGGTTTTTTTTTTGACAAAACTTCTTTTTCACTTATAATAACTATAAAAATTTATTTGTCGAATTTTTTACAAATATAATGTCAAATATAATTTATTTTTACATTTAAGTTAGGTATTCAAAATACACTAACAATAAGTACTGTAACATACAGGGTGGGCCATAAATATTTTTCTTTTTTATACGATTGTTTATTTAAAAAAGATAGATACTTTTGGCCCATCCTGTACTTATCATTAATATAAAAATTATTATTGGGTAATAAATGAATTTGTATTGTAATCTGGATGAAGGATTAATTGAATGTATTTTCCTATAGATATGGAGTTTCTTGAGGTGTTGACCGAAGGCCTTGACCGAGTTCTGATGGTTCGCGGTGGGGGTCGTGAAGTTATCACCATTTACTCCTAAGTCAGTCCCGAACCTGGCGACATCACCTTTTGTCTTCTCGTCTTCTCCTCCTCTAGCGGCCCTCCGTATCTCCGTAGATGAACTCACTGAGATTGTGTTAAAAATGAGGAGTGACGGCTGTACACACTCTGCCTAATCCGTAGCCAATTGTGTTAGAAAAATGAACCTTCATCTCCTCGACGGCGAAACTCACGTTGTCTGAGACCGTTCTAACTCTTCTATATAAAATTATAGAAATCTCTCTTGCTCAAGTAGGAGCCCTTCTCTCTTTCATGAACGTGAAGACAAGTGGAGGTGATCTGCTACTATTATTGTACTGTAGAGGAGGGAGACGCTGCCCAAAAAATACACGACAGACGCGACTGCCAATATGAGTTACGCTAATTGAATTAAATCTTAAAAAACCTTCTACTCTACAACCAAGTACCTTTTTAAATACTTACATTCTTAGGGCTTGTCTCGCCGGTTGTAAGAACATGTGAGCCACAAAGAGTATTTAGAATTCAAAGTAATGGTCTCATTCGTCATTTATAAGTATTATATGCACATACCTTAGATAATTGTTATTATAAACTCTCGACTCTTTTATCTTGTGAAAAGTCATTTTTTACTCTCAATTTAAATGCAATCGATCTACTTACTAAATATTACCATTAATCTCGTCGCCTTGTACTGTGAATACTCTAGAGTGCTTCTCACACAACTAGTTTGTACTCACTTTGTATTATTCATAATAAGTTACCTCATAATGAGTTGTGTGCTATTGTAGGGAAATTAAAGCTTTAAAGTAAAATCTTGGTAATGACAAGAATCCTCATAATTTTAGGTGACGGTTATGGTTGAGACATGAGCAAATCTGTTTTGAATTCCTGTTATTTAAGTTTTGTTGAATTTGAATGGTTGTGGAGTTAGTGGTCTCATAATGATGTAAAATAATGTACATAAGAAAATACTTAAAAAGTTACTCTCTACAATGTTATGTAGCTGGATAGCGTGATTGAATCGAAAGTTTAGCTTTAGCTAAGGTGAGAATGGACTTGTTGTTGGGAAATGAAAAATTTAATCAACCGGGAAATCCGGAGTTCAGTATTCACTTAAAGAAAATTTTTTCTATCCTACAATAAAAAGCTGGTACTTAAAAACTACATTTACGAGTACATTTTACCATGTACGTTATATGAGACGTGTTCCCTGTACTTAAAATATCCAAAATAAATATTAAATATTACAATTAAATCTGTAAAAGCATTTAAACCTCTGTGGATTACTATGTAAAGTAATTATGAAACTTGACTTGTGTGAATTAATGAATTTAGCATACATTAATTACCATTAAATATCTACTTATTAAATATGAAAATAGTTTGTAGAAATTAGCATTTAGCTGCGTGATGAAAATGTTAAACTAATCCATAAGCATAAAATATATGACTTAAATTACAATTCATTAAAAATAAAATGACAAGAATTTTATGTTATAACTACATATTATTATGGGTCATTGACCCCAGTTGTTCTTTCTTTTGTCTGTGTATTTGATATACACTGTATGAATAATTAATTAACCATTGCATTTAGAAGTGTTGAATGATGTAATGATTTTCTTTGTGTTTGGACAAGTCCGTAGTGACTTTTCCCCGCCATTCAAAAACTATTATCCTAATGATGACAACGGTCCATTAATAAAAGCAATAGCGACCAGTTGAATTTTTGCATTTTTTGGTCCCTTTTATTATCTTTTCTTTTTTATTATTCTTTCAGCAGTGGAATGGAAAGAGGGGTTTTTCCTCTATTCAACTTTCTATTTAAATATATCTAGATACAAAGAGGTCTTTCCTAAGATTGTAGTAAGTATAATATTAGTATAACTTCATTTAAACTTCATTTGAGTCATATTTATCATTCTTCATATCATATTCTTCATTCACAATCAAAATGGCACCATTAAAGCACACGAACATGGAGTTATTTCTCAATTCAATTTCTGGATAAGAAGCTTATTTAGGGAGCATTGTGTCTACATGAAATTTTCTAACAGCGGCGGTGGGTTCGTCCAAGTAGTTTTATTTGCACCGTACAATGGTATAACTTTTTATTGGGATATTTTTTACATATTCCGAGCTCTCTTTTTATATAATACATATTACTTATTTGATCTTCTTAATACTCCTTTGTAGATGCATGCTTAGGTATATTTGTTACAATTTCTGGAGATATCTTAAACATTCGGGGGACTATTTTTTATACTCACGGAATAGGAAATTGTATCTTTAATTTGTATGTAAGTACTATATTGTATTTTTTATCATAGGGTTTGGAATTGAAAGGAATTTATAGCTTGAACAGGGTTTGGAAGTCTATTCAACGACTATTTTGATCCTCATACAGGAATAAAGTTTTTATTCACTTCAACAGATCTTTTTAAAGAAGGCTTAAACTTACTTTACTCCACTGTTACATTTTCTTATATTCTTAATTTAAAATTTAAGATTTGATAGCATTGATAAATTTTATACGCTTTAGATAAGTAGGTATGTGATACAGTTACATATTTACTTACGTAAATACATGCTCATACACCTAAGATAGGTATTTTGTAGTGGCATAAAAAGAGAGCATTTTATATCCTATAATTAAAGTACCTACATAGATTGTATTTTCCATATGAATATTTACAATAATGTCACGTACTTAAAATTAACAATACATTGTTAGGTAAGGTATATGTATCAGTAATTGTATAGCAATTTCATATTATAAAAGCTACAAAAACTAACTTTTATCTTTTAATAACTTTATTGGCTTCAAAGTAAAAAAAATGGATTTCTATGAGCGTCTTAAAAACATTAGAATTCATCGTAATTCGTCGTAGCATAACAATTCATTTAATTTAGCACGCAATAAAGTGATTTATTGTACTAGAAAGTATCTTAACTATGTTTCGCGTAGAAGTCGGGGGTCGGAGCAATTACTTTTATTATTCTTGTAAAATATGAATATGTGTCGTAATAAAGATGATCCTATTCAGGTTGAACCGCAGAGGGTCTCAGCGCCCAGCTTCAGAATAAGTGGAAGGTCCCTCGATGCTGCACACAGAGTCTTCGATGTCGTCTCCGTGGTAGCGGAAGGATCGTTGGTTCTTCCGTTGGAGCGCCTGTTGGGAGTCACAAAAGACAAATCCATAGAAAATATAATCTCCTTTGCGAACTGCTAATTTGAAAGGAAAATGAATTCGGAGAGAATTATTTGAATACTTGCCTTCTCTCGGCTCCCTTTCTTCTGCAAGACGGCGACCGGGAAAGAAAGAGAGATTAATATTGGGGGCCTTTCATTAGCCGGGATTGGGGAATGTGGGAATGGAGGGTCGTCGGAATATCATTACTTGTAGAGAGAATCGGCGGTGTGTGGGCTTCCTTCCTCCTCTCCTTTTGGAAATGTGAGGATTGTCCTTTCTCATCGTTTTGTTCCTCAAGAGTTCCAGCTGTGTGTAAACTCGCTTCAGCTCCGTCTGGAAAGACATTACATTAATGCCAAGGAGTGTGGAGTGAAAGTGTTTTTTGTGTTTACATTGGCAAAAACCATTATTTCCCGTAAAATGAGACAATTTCTCAAAATACATATGAGGGGTACCCTAATGTCTCCTGGGTCCATGTCGGCGAGATTTATCTCTGCCAAGTCGAGGTCTCCGTTGATGGTGTCGAGGGCCTTGACGATTCGAGTTGTTCCGCCGTCAGCTCTCCTCACGAGACGCTTCCTCCGTTCCTCTCTCACGTAGTAAAACTGAATATCAACACGCATAAATACTATCATTATTTATGGATTTCTGTCATTTCCTTGTATAATTTTCACATCTATTTTCTTAAAAGGATTCCCATCATTGGGGAAACCCTCGTACTTATTTACATTAATGTATTAAATGACTCCCTTCTCCTGCTAAGTATTTTTACATACCGACGTGTCATGAATCTGGAGATTTATTTGTGATAGATTCTCATGAATTGTACTTAACTAATAATTTGGGCTTCCTACACTTGATATTCATACTTAATATTCTTTTTGAACCCCAACCCGATCTTTGTATAGAATATTTGAGTAAAATAAGGGAGACATTAACAGATTTTACTCACTCGGATTTTGTTATTGGTATAAGAATTTTACCATAATTTTATGCTATCTGTATTGCTGAATCTGTGCTTGAACTATTTATTTTAATGTATTTAGTCTATCCATAGTTATTGAATTTCGCTTTATATTGAGCCTTTCTCATATTAAATTCATGATCAAAGAAAATATCCAGTCTGAATATTTTGTGAACTAGACAAGAAATTTGCATATTTAAATAAAGTTGGTAAATGAAATTGCTCAAACTTGCCGAGCCATCATATTTTGGAATTAGAGTGGATGACCGAAACTGTAGTTTATCAGTTTTATCTCATTATTTTTTGAGCGGTTATTCTGTAGTGGTTTCGTACCTTTGGTGCAAAGACGAGGATGAGAATGATGCTGGTTGCGACGTGAGATCGGGCGACATAGAGGAGTAAAAGAAACAAGGACTCGTCCTCGGCACCTCCAAACCTCTGCACACTTTCCCGGATGAGGATCGTGGCCACGGAAGCTATCGTCTGGAAAGATAAATGCATCTCTCATAAATGACGAGGGTCTGTCGGAGGAATAAAATGAAGAGGGAGAGCTCGGGCTCATAAACCGTTCTTGAATCTCAGCTCTCTTATCTCTTCAATCTGCCTCCTAGAACGGGCAACCCTAATGCTCACAATAAAATAAAGAATCATAACAGAAGAGGATCGATTTCCTTGTGCAAGAGCCCCGGCTTTATCCTCCTGATGGCCTCAGTCACGAGAAAAGCTCTGTGAGACTTTTCCACCCTCAAGTTCTCCAGCATTAAGAACCGCAAAAGGATCCCACACACGGCCCACCAACGAACATCTCCATGCGGAAAAAGTCAGGCCCTCCTTGCCAGTTATTACCCACATTTCCCGTAATTGCTTTCTACCAGCCAAACCCAAGTTGTTGTGGGAAAGCACGAATGCATACAACATGCATTTATTTTAATACTTTCTTGTACATGGTACATCATATCCGCCCCTCTCGCTCTGAAGAACAACACAAATTTATGGGAGGCAAAAGGGTGAATTCCGCCAAACATTAATTATTGAAATTTTGAAAATGTCAGGCCTGTAATTTATTTTTTCTATTCTAGATTTTACTAATTTGAAGATATTAAAAAACTGGAGTAAACATTGTAATACTGACAAATACAGTACAGTATTTGGAAATACTTCAACTATAGGGTTGGTAGACCCTTTCTAATCTTCTATTATGACCCTAATATTTCACTCCGTCCCTCCAACCTCGACATCTAATTTGCGGAATAAAAACATTTAGAAGGCCCTCAGTTGTATTTATCAAATTTTAATGAAATACTTCAAGTCAAATGATCCAATAGACTCAAATGGACTCTAATTCCACATCCAGTCATTCCGGTTCCCTCACAATTTCCGAGTGAAATGAGAGAGCGCATAACGTCGGTTCATCCGCTGGCCCTTTAATAACTGCGGAAGGAGAGATAGAATAATAATGATCTTCATCAGAATGAGCTTCCCGAGGAACCGCAGAACTTCGTTGGTTTGGAATTCCCAAAATGAGAGCTTACTTCGACGATCAGAGCGGCGCTGTACCATCTGCGCTCGTTCCATGGGGCCAAGGCGTTCCTCAGGTGGTACGCCATATGAAGACCCACGCCAAGAAACAGCAACTCTCCTGAACAATTCATAAATGTTCAAAAAGAGATCGTTATGGATTTTCAAATGAATGGAGATGGGGGAATTTTCCATACCAATTTCCGTGACTCGATGCCAAGGAGTCACTGGGCAGAACGAGGTCGGGAAACCGCTGGAGTCAGTCACCGTCCAAGCAGCCATGTAGAAAACGACGACGGCGAAGATCGTCGCGAGGTAACGGATGATGTCCTTTTCTCGAACAACCCATCGATGAGCCTTGCGAGTTCGGAATTCAACGAGAGCCCTAGGGAAAGTGAATTTGAAACCACTTCGGTTTTAATCCGATTCCACCCACTTCCACTACAATGAAAACAAAAGTTGAGGAGAAACAGTCAATTTGCCCAAAAGCCAAATAATGGCATCCAACCTCACGTTTCATATTTCTCTATAAGTAGAAATGTGAAATGGCAATAAATTTTCAATGTGGGTAATCGGATTATCGCTAAGTTGGTAAATTGTATTTATGCGCTACCTATTACCTAGCGCCATTACATAAAATTCTATTTAATTGAATAACAAAATATTTGTAATAATTCAATTCAAATTATTTCATTACTCCATATACCCCCTACTATGTATTTAGATATTCGTACTTACGTACAGAATATGGCCATAATATTCATAATATATTATTAAATATCAATCATTTAATTCATCAATTGTAAAGAAATACAAATAACTTAAAACAGAATTGATCTACTAAATATTTATAAAGGAAATGTAAAGGTGGAAAAAGTTGAATTCATAGATTTCGACTTAAGAAACTGGGATTTATAGCACGTACCTATAGATTTTAAGGACGAGAGCACCGTAGGCGAGAGAAAAGCCAAGTTCTCTCGACCATGGTTCCAGAATGCAAATGAGTCTTGAAGGGTCTTCAATACTTCTAAACAGCGTCGTTCCGTAGAGGAGAATGGATCCAAGGACGACGACCTCTGTGACGGGCCACATGCTGCTGCTCATCACCTGCTCCCGACAACTTTCCCATTTAAGGCTCAATCTTAAAAAGCTCCCCTTTGAGCTACTCAAACTAAACAGATTCTTATGATTCCTATGTAATGTACACTTAATATACAACGGAGGAAATTGAGACCTTCAGTGCGGGCCACGCATTCAAACTGCGGCTCAAGGAGGTGAGGAGCGTGTGATAAGGAATGAGCTTTCCCCATCTTGGATTAACTTTTCTTTGAGTAATGAGAAGTGAGAAAGGGCGGTTTGTGGATATTTCGTATGCTTCTCATCATCTCGTCTCATTATTCTCAACATCCCATACATAATTCCTTCTCCATAATTTGAGCTAGTATATATGCTGATGGTAAAAGGAGAAAGCTCCAGGGTTCATACATAAATGTATGTATAAATATATTTATAAATATACCTATACCGATACTTATGGTTAGTACATACTGCAATACATATCTACACTTGATCCAGAGGAACCAGGAAAGTCCATGGAGAAGACAAAATGAAGTGGCCCATTGGAAGTCTCGTTACGTCTTTTATAGCTCACTCTCGAGACATAATTTCCTCTCCGCCTCCCTCCCTCACTTGCCCTCCACTTGAGGGAAAACAATTTGGGGAGGAATTGATTAATCAAGGACACTCCTCCTCCTTTCCTCTCCCATCATAATTCACACAATTAAAAGTTTAGGAACTTTTGACTTGAACAAAAGTTTTTCCAACGTAAGGAGAAACTTTCCTCCAGATTTACATTTCGTGCTGAAGCATGGGGCGTAATATTAATTAAAAGCCCGTTATGTAAGAGAGTATAACAGAGCTCCATGCTGAGTATGCTGGCTGAAGTAATCCATTCCACCGTATTATTCAACTCGCCTTTGTTCAAAAAGAAGTAAAGCCCATAGGATCAAATGCCCTAATTACTAAATACAACATTTACTTTGGGTCATTGAAACGTTTGTTATTGAATTTAATAGTACTTCAGCTACTCAACTCCTTGGAATATTTGGAATTTTGGACAATGTAAATTTTCAAATATTAGTCATACATGATAATATCAGTATTTAGCTAATCCTTTACAATTTGGAGACCTAGTTTGTTCACCCATCCATAAACGCGAGAGTATTAAAATTAATGAATTTTATTTAAATGGAAACTATTCATCTCACCTTGGTCTTTCTCTGAGTGAAGACGGCCACGGAGAGAAGACTCGCTACTAAAATGGCGGCCAATTGGACAAGAAAGATGATTTGGCGGGTTGAGGCGTCGCTCCGAATGCATGCCTTTCCAAATTCTTCATCCTTCTCATACCATTCTAAGCACTGGCAGGCGTAGGAGTCGAACGAGGTGTTTGCAGCACTCACAGGGCTTTCAGCCACACACTGTTAAACAATTCATTAAAACCCATAAAAGAACATCCATCAACATCATGAGCTTTTCATCATAATGCACATAAATTGGAGAAGGATTCCTCATGCTTCTCTTAACATGTCACGTCATTAAGTCCCTGACTGAGTAAGTGGGTGTGTTTTAGACAACGACTGCTGCCAACAATGGGATTTGATATACAGAATTAAAGATTCTAAGCTATTTACAATAGCTTACTTTTACTTAATGTTAGATTTAATTTAATTTTATTATTTAAGTTATTACTTTTTAGAACTTTCATTTGAAAATAATTTAGGATGCAGTTTTCCAAACGTTCAATAGTTAGCAGAGGAGAAGAAAATAAGAGGACAATGCAAGTAAATTGAAATTGAAGTTAATGAAATCTCTTAATATGCCTTTGCCCAAATTCCGTCTGGGTGGTTTTCCACTCCTTTGACACTTTCTCCATTGTTCGGTGGATGAAAGAGGGGAAATTGGATTTTACGATTGGCTAATGAACGGAAATGGTTTCTTTTCTCTCAATTCATGTTGAGTCAGTAAATAAGGTTCACCACAGTCGCACAATCGGGGGATGGGGGCGGGGGGTTTCTTTGTGTGAGGAATTCGATTTACAATTTAGACAAGGTATGTCTCCGATGTCGGAGATGGATTTGGGGAAGGTGGGGGGAGGAAACGTCCCTCATCCACTTACCTACTTGAGACGGAAAGATGAGAAGAAAGAAATGTGATTATGAGAATTGGATTACCTTTGTTGAGAGCGGGTCACAAGCATGGCCGAATCGGAACTCTGATTTCGGCCTAGAGCACGGGTCAATAATCCACGCCGAAAACGGGACCCTCAGCCCAATCCGATATCCTATCCCACTTGATGGGGGAAAATAAGAGGGGCTCGATAATCTCATCACATTCAAATGCACTATGTAAACCTTATCGACTTACAAGCAAGGCTGGGAAAAGAGACATTTTTTACACAAAACAAGGACCATGTTGAAGGGAATATTGGATATTGCACCATCAGCATTACTCGGCATTAAAGAAATCCTCCTCAAAAATCATCAGAAAATAACACAGAAAACTTTTCATCCTCTCTTCCAATTTGGATAAGTTTTGAGCCGCGCCGTGTCGTCGTTCTTCAATTGTTATTTTTTTCTTTTATCCATAAATTTCTCAAATTCCTTGTTTATTTCCAGTTTTCAGACGGAGTGAAAAGGTTGAAACCGTTGGGTCCTGCGGGAACATCCTTCACTGGATCGATATCCCTTCACTTGAATCCCATTTGTTCCTCCCACATTGGGAGGAAGAATAGGAGAATAAATCTGAATGAGGAGGTGTGGAGCCGAGACGTCTCTTGCAGATCAACCATCATCATTTCCCTCTTTATCAGCAAAGGCAGAAGGCACAAAAGCTCCTTCATTTCCGAAAGGCCGGTTCTCCCTCGGAGCCAAAACTTCTAAGCGATTTTCAAATTTCCCTACCCAAATGGGGAAGGGAGAGAAAGGAACCTGAAAGGAACGTTCGTCTTCCACACTCCAAAGATTCTTTTTACAAGGAGGAATAAAAATAAAGTCAAACAAAATGCTCGAGTCGAATCCAATAAGCTTTTAAAGTGAGCCTCTTTCTCTCTCAAACAACTCTCTTCGACCTCCGTGAAGAGCCCATACAAACTCAATTGTGCTGTAACATTCTCCTGTTACCAACGTCGTTCACTGAGGCTCAGATAAGGAACTGGGTCGAGGGAGAACATAAGCATGCATGGAGAATTTAATAATAAGGCGTTTACCTGATCCCTCGGGTCTTCCCAACGAATCCGAGCTCTTCGCCTCGTGGAGGAATCCAAAAGAAATCTTTGGAACTGGCTTCCTCCTCTTCCTCATCTCGGAACAACCAGTGGAAATGCTCACTCGTGTGCAACTTGCGATTCCGTTCCACGACCGTAGCATGGGTCCGATCTTCCTTCTTGACCCAACATGCCTCGACCCGCTCTTCGGCCGTCAGCAGAAAGTCACAGAGGGCAAAGTTGAAAACGCTCTCGTTCTTGCTCTTCTCCCGCTGAAGCGTGTAGGCCACTGACGTTGAAACAAGCCAAGGGAACCAGGGAAAGTCGGCCGAGAGGAAACGTTGTAGATGGGCAAATTCCTTCTTCTCTTCGTTCCCCACGTGGAGGCCCCCTGAGGGGGAACAAAGGAGAAAACCAAACAACCACCACCACATAATAAAAATAATATCACTTCCCCATCCCGAGCTCCGACAATTCCTTAATTGGTATTTGACCCTTCGATTAATTAAGAGAGGAGGAGGAGAACGCGGGGGGCTGAGCGGAGCTCGAACGGTCCATGTGGGACTTGTGGGCTCTGGTTGTATTCTAGCCAGCCTCTTGGCCAGGACGATGGCTGGATGTTGATGCAGATCTCAATTGCTCCTCCACGCAAGAGCCACCGTCTCACCCGAATCCCCGAACCGACCCACCCGGCCGCTCCCTAGCTGCTTCCCTACCACGAGAGAAGATGAGCCTCTGCTTCCAAGATTGAATTTCTTAAAATTGCCGTCTTCATTTTGGCAGGTGAACTCGATCCCGCTCACGATTCTAATTCCCCCTTCGCCCGGCATCGGTTGACACTTCCTCTAATGGAGAAGACCTTTATCACCCGATCCATCTCCACGATCTACAAATGTTCCCTTTGCATGCATCCCCGACACAAGGGAAAACAAATGAGGAAAGTCAACTTTACAAAATACTTTCACATTACGGATTTCCATCAAATGGGAATTACGACCATAGCGACGTTTTCATATAACGCCCTTTGTATGGACATCAATGGTTCCTAAACTTTAATAATTTATAACTACTACATAGCACTTGCATACCAACACAATATCATACATGGTGGTGAAAGTCGAATCAGGATATCCAATTTTGTAATAAACTCTGTCCATTTTTCAAAGTTTTTTCTCGAGCGTGAGAGATTGGATTATTATTATCGATTAGAATCAATGGAGAATTCCATTAAAGACTCTCGCCATTGAGTCCAACACATGTTAAGGTGGAACGGTTCAAGTCTCACAGACAAAGAGTGATGGGAGGATTAAACGGGAGCTAATTTTTTTAAGGAGAAAGGATTCAATTTCAATTCGGTGATTGTAACGGCCATTATAGATAGCTTCCTATATCCAACCAAGTTAAGGTTCGGGTCTGCGTTGTGCACAAACACCTACACTTTATTTAATGGTGAAAAGAACAAAGGAGATGAGGAGTGACGGGGAAATAAGAAGCTCATATAAATACTGACTTTCTTCACTCGCCTGCTCACTCCCAGTCCCCAAGGTTCAGCACTTCTCTTCTGAATGTCCTCACACACACACAAAAGGCAGGAGGGGGAAGTGAAAAGAAGCCGACAAAGGTAAAACTCCCTTAAACATACACGTTTATCTCCCTGTTTCATTCTAAGAGGCCCATGGTGAGCAGATCTTGGGATTCCTTTCGGGTCCCACACTTGGAGCAATTATAAAATTCTTTTCTTTCCCTCTCCAGGAAATAAATTTCACCATCAACTTTTTTCACCTAACATAGAAGAAGAGAAATTTAATAAAATTATCGATCTTAATTTCCCATCCAAACCGCATTCCAAGAGAGAAACAGCCAACGTCTCACTTCCAGACTTCTGTCATAATTCTTTCGACGGATTTCATCATTCCTCTCCAAGCGAAGGCCCGCTGACGGCCCATCCTCTCCTTTGTCAACGGAAAGTGAGTAATGGGTTTGAAGTGTAAGTAATAATGGCGGGTTTGAAAGCCAATTTTTCCCTTTTGCTACATTAGGCATGGGGCGAGTGAATAAGGGGAAAGAACGGCGGAGCCTCGCTATCCCGCTCCCCCGCCCCAAATTTACGACCTACTTCGACGAGGGCGGAATGCACTACAGGGCGGGGGAGTACAGGAAGGCTCTTTCCTCCTTCGACCGAGTTAGTATTTGATTTCCATTACCATCGATAAACAATAACAAGGAAGAGGGAGAGGGAGAGAAGTTCCAGGCCACGGGGTCGAACCTCGCTCTTCTCATTTGCTTCCTCCGGCCAACTTTTCTTCAGCTTCCGTTGGAGCCCCAGTGGAGAACTTAAACCACCTAAACTTTTAGGTTCCCAGAGGACAAAAGACTCCCGCCCCTGTGTACAAGAGGGTATTAAGGAGTAATGCTAAACGAGCCTTTCTCTCGCCCTTTCTCTCACTCCACCTCCGCACTAAAAGATTATTATTCCTAGGATTTTCCCAATTCCCAACCCTCCCTTTGTGTTTGAGCTTCGGCTCAAAGGACAGGTTTTAGAAAAATACATTTTTCATGTAGCATATTTTATAGGAGCAATATGAGAGGTCTTTCACATTGTAGAGGTATTTTAGGAAAGTTCATCCAATATTATAAGTCCTCAAAAACTGTAGATTTAATAGAAAAAAGCCAAAATATATCAAGAGAATATACCTATAAAACATATAGAAAATTTAGTTATCTCATATAAGTAATATCGCGGATAAATAGTAGATTTTATAAGAGGTTCTTTAGGTTTTATAAGCATGGTTTATATCCGACATTTGAAGTATCAGTTCAGACCCATCCAACATCCAGCAAATAAAAACTCTAGTGAAGTCTGTCTGGATTGTGAAGATAATCCCCTGATATACTTTTATAGGGAAGGATGTATAAATACGGAGTAACTACTTGGGGTGAGTGATAATAGCGAATTCGTCATTGTCTCCCAACCCATCTCAATCGCCCATCATTCCTCTCGACCTTTTCCTTCCTCCACTTGAGCCTCGGGAGTTGATCCATATGGAAATTCCTCAAAGGAGCTAATCTCCCCATTCCTCTTTACTCCCGCCGAGGAAACAAATTGAATTTGGGGACTGTTGGGCTTCGACGAGTTTCCCTTTGAACAGTGGCCAAAAAGAAAGTTCCATTAGGAGAAGACGGGAGAGAGAAAAGGCAGTCTGAGTGAGTAATTGGGGAACTGGGAGGAAAAAGAGAGAGATTATGTTCAAGCTGAGACTCTCTGTCGCCCCTAATCGCCGCCTAGATTTCTAATTGAGAGATCCTCTGACGCTTTTTCACTCTCACCGGTCGTGAATGAAGCAGCTGGGGCTGTTATGAAAAGGAAACGTCGTTCTTCCACTCCACTTCATCATGATGATGATGAGATGGATGATTTTAATTTTGTGTTGGCGATATTGGGAAAGTGAGATGGTTTGTGAGAAAATGTCAATTGAAAGTCTCTTTGAGCCTTTTCCACACAATTTCTTTATTCGTTAGAGGAAAGAGGGAAAGAAATGAGATATGAGATTTGAGTCATTTGAAAGAGAATTCTGGCATGTGACAGGAACATTCGACGGGAGTTGCTTTTAAGATAAATAGAATCTACTTTGGTTACGATTTAACTAAGTATATAGGGACATTTTGTATATTGGAAATATTAGAGGTCTTTCTGGTCTTTATATCAACTTGCGTTTCGAATTCTCCTTGTTTTCCTTCTCCATTGTGGAGAGGTTGATGAGGAGAACCACAGAAAGCTATTGAAGCAGTAATTTTCGAATCAAAGGAAGAGAGAGCGAAGCTCACTATGAGTAATCTCGTCTCGACTCCTTTTTGGAAACATGAAAGGTCGAATCGGTTTATCTATCATCTCCATTCCGAGCTCGTCCTCATTTCGCCATCCGGATCTAGAGAGAGTTTCATTAGCTTTAAGAGCGGCTCCTGCCCAAAGTCCCTGCCTCAATTAATAATTAAAAGGTATGTACATACTTATGGATCCTAGGTTTACAGTTTCTCGTTCTATAAACGTTCACTCCAATGTTTTAACTGAAATATGCAAGCAATTAAATTTCGGGAATGTTTCCTCTTCTTTGACCTGTTAGTTGAAATCCAAAGGATAAATTTAAATTACATATGAAATATAAATTGGCTTCATTTTTGCACAAAAAAGTGAAGATTTTTTACAATGAATTATGAATTGGAATTTAAGATCCTAATAAATTTAGCTGCTGAAACACGGAATTTGTTCCATGAAAAAGTGTAGAATGATAAAATCTAAAATTGTTGAAGATTAAACTTCACCAGGAAGCCATTGAAAAGATTTTTTAATATTACATTATTACTCCCATTACATTCTTTATTAGATCCAATTTAACTTTTCATAAATTGAAGCATTACAATTTGAGAAAGGAATAATGTAAAAAATAAAGTCACGACTCGAGGATTATATTTGAGGAAATTTTCCAGAATAAGTAATGAAGTTGTTAAAATGATAAGAGAAAGTTTCCCTTATAGAAAAGCACTAAGCATACGCCAGTTAAAAGATATTACACAACTAATTCTCTTGAGCAGCAGGATTGTTCAAATGAGGAATCTTCTCATCTCCAACTTTGCTTCCTAATACGCCTTTCTGACTGAGAGAACTTTAGCTCTGTTTGCCAATTGGTTCTCTTTTGAGGAGAAGGTTTGTAGGAACAGAAGGAAGGAAGTTGGGTAAATGAAATTTTAATCTGTACAAATAGAGCCAGGAGGCTAATTGAGAGTTTGATTCGGTCCGAATCCCAATTACAGAGATAAGCTTCTTTCAGATGTCCATTCCCTCCCTATGTCCTTATAAATTGAACCATAGAATAATGGGTCTATCTGGAGACTGAATGGCCGAGGAGTAGATGAGGTATGATGAGAGGAGGAGGGGAAGAACCATCAATTTCTCTATAAAGAACCCTTCGCGTCTTCATTCACTTCTCACTCCATCGTAGGAGGGGGGGGGGGAAGAATAATGAAAAAAAGTTGAGTCGGAAAGTTTATTTGAACTTTACAAGAATTTTCTTTTTCTTCGTGCTCGTCGTACCTCTTTGAAATTTTAACTCGCTCTCTTTTTATTAGAGAAAGGGATAAGGTGGGGATAAGGTAGAGTCAGATGAGTTTAAACCCTATGGATCCTGACCCTTATAAAAAGTCTACTCAGGGGCTAATATGCCCAATTTGAGAGAAAAGACGGATAAACGACAAATCCCTCTGGTTCTTGAAGCAAAAGAGGTGAAAGTGATCGAACGGTGCCGTCCCTCCTTCCACTTTTCCCCTCTCTTTTATACACCATAATCATCATTTTCGCCTCGCGGCCGTTTAATTCCTCTCGTAAAAGAATATGAATGATCCAGCATCGATTTTCAATTTCCGCCCTTGAACTGTGTGTGGGTTGGACATTCTCTCGGCCTCATTGTCTCACTCGGCGATTCTCGATGGGCGGATTGGAATTCGCCCCGCGGAGCCGACATGAATTCGGGAATAACAATATATGTACACTGGGGTTATATAGTCACATTCAGCACTACGACCATCAGTTGGATATCGGAGGAAATTCAGACCGGGCAATCGGGCCAACAAGGAATCGATCCCACTTCCGCTCTCGACAGACAAATTGCAATGGTTGAGGAAGAAATGAAAACGTCTTTTTATGTCCGCTTCAATTTTCTCTGCCTTTATTGTGGGGAGATTATACAGAGGAGATATGAGCTTTGAGCTCTCTCCATTGTTGTTCAAGCGGGGAGGAAGCGGGTCGAATACAATTTAAACTCCGATGCGGTTAAGGGGGAATTGGGGAACGGAGGAATCTCCCGCTCCTACTACTTAACCGCTACTGTCTTCTCATCAACTCCGTTTCCGATATCGTCTCCTAGCGACGGCAAAATAGTAAATGAAGCCTTCACGCCCTCCCATCAGGAAAACTGGATCTCTCTGGGCTTAACTCGTCTTAATCTCTCTTTATTCCCCCATCAACACGTCAAAGTACTGAGAGTTTGATCATCAAAAACTCTCCTTTTGTTTTCCCCTTTCTTTTATCCCTCTGCCCTTTGTTTACTCAGCGAGCCAATTAGTTACTGGGAAAAAGTCGTTAGGTCGTGGTCGGGCTAATTAGAAGCACAAGAGTGGGGCACTCGAGGTTAATTGTTCACTAATTGATCCGACGCAAACAGTCAGGGAAGACTCCACTCGAAGACGTTTTGTGTGATTGAGGGTAAGAAGATCGTAACTCGGATATCGCTCCTTCACATCTCTCTGCACATTGGTCGGTGGGGCATAAGAGGAACGTCTGTTCGAAGCCTATTCCATTTAATGGGAGATTTGTCTGAAGCGGATCCGGATCCTGAACGATCTTCTTTATGGACAACTTCCTCCACTTACGCAAATCTCATTTTATCGAGTTGTGATCGGGATGCGTTTTCTCCAGCTTGGTCCACGCCGCGGTCGAGGTCCTTGTCGCCCACCGCTCCACCGCCTCTTCGTCTCTCTTCTCGAGAGCGGAGGAAGAGAGAAGAGGAGGAAAAGCAAAGGCTCAAGAAGAAGCTCGAGGCAGAGGAAGCGATGAGACGAGCCAAACTCCTCACTCCGATTCTAAACCCTTTGGCTCAACTGGAGATGCAGAGGAAAAAAGTGATGGAATTTGAGAAAAAACTTCGAGCTCTCCTTTCAGACCCACAATGCTTCGAGGGCTTAGTTAGGCAAGAAGAAGAGGGAGAGAGTAATAGCCATTCTTCAACCTCTGTTCCTGGCACCGGGAGGGTTGAGCCTCGGACTCTTATCCAATTCGAGTCTTTTCATCGACCCCGAGGTGATTTTGAACAGTCTACCTTGAGCCCCGCTAACCACCGGAGTTCAAGTCGATCACCTTCCCGCCCCAAACGAGTAGAATTTGCCACTGACCTCGAAGCAATTGCAACAATTCCAATGAGGGAAGAAGAGCGAACGGAAGGGTCGCCCGGAAAAGGTAAACCCACTTGTTCAACTTCACTACTTATCGCTCCCATTTGCTTCTATCGCTATTGCATTCGAACATACCGTTCCTATTCAATAAATAAATAGGAAAAGTTTGCTCAGCAGTCAAGTGAAACACGATATGGATTTTCTGGACACTTGAATCTCTCCCCCAGTCCTTTCGCGCTTCTTGGGTAATGGGGCGGCGATAATGCTAAGGATTTTGGTCGTCGCATCATCCATGGGAATTCCTTTACTTTGAGAATCTGTTCCTACACCTCCGCACTCCTCCCGCGTCCTCATCCTTTTAGGAAGTGAGGCGAGAACGGGGAGAGATTCACTGCCAGAAAGGATCCACAAAACCCCATCTTTCCTAATTTATATTACGACAGTGTATTCATACTTCTTCTCCCTTCTCGGTGTAGCAGAGGGGAAAGGAGGGAAAAACGAACGTCGCCGTTCCCGCTCACCTTCAGGAGCTCTTATGCACGAGATTAGAAAAATGTCCTTGGCCTCTCAAGATGCGGCCGAAGAAAAGAAAAAATCCACAGCGACGGAAGCCCCGAAGAAAGGGAAAAAGCGGAAGAAGAAGAAGAGAGAGGAAGAGTACACGGACAAAGATCGTGCCGCGGCCGTGACACTTGGCTCCAGAGATATAAAGCTCTCTTTGAAGGCGAAGAAGAAACGAGAGCGGAAACTCAACATTTCCCTCGATCTTCTTAGCAGTGAAGAATTTTTGGCGGCCATGCTATTGGTAGAGGCTTCTTTCCAAATGAGAGTTAAAAAGGATCCTGGAGCTGCCCTGGCGACTCTCAACAAGGTTCCTCCGCTCTTCATCCTTTTCATCTCCGATCTTCCGCTTTTTTAACCAACTTCCTCAGAGAAGTCAGGGGGAATCACATACATATAGCTTACCATTCTTGCTTATCGTTAGTATATTATGTAACTAATGTAAGAACGTATAATAATGTATGAGTGTTAAGGTTGACTTGTGTAAGGTATTGGAAAAGAACCTTAATTCACTTTCCGGCTCTCGAACAAGAGCGAAGGGTTCGAATTTAATTTCCTCTTCTTCTTTTCTTAAACTTCCATGTTTAGCTCCAACGGAATTGGAGATGTCATTTTCAGATCATGCGAGATTACATTAGGATGAGACTTCGACTTCCATTTCCCCAAATCCACCCACAAACTAGGGAAATTGAATTGAAGTAAAATGTATAAAAAATGGCCATAGTTGGCAAATTGACAGGGGGTTATGGGCATATAATATACAAATATATTACCCTTTTCATCCATCCACGTCTCCCTCATTTCTCTTCCTTTAGTTAATAAAAGGCCTCTTTCGGTCTTTCGGATCTTTTTGATCTATTAAGGTAATTGACTATTATGTTGTTTGGCCTTACAATGTAGTCATTAGAGTTGCAGCCAGCCCACCGCGGGGCTCTTGTGGCCAGAAGTCAATGCTACTTGAAGCTTGGCGATGCGGAGGCGGCTTTGCGAGACGCCGAGTCGTCTTTCGAGAACAACGAATCCTTCATCAATGGACTGTTCTGGTACGCGGAGGCACTTTACAATCTCGGTCAATTTGAAAAGGCCCTTATTGCCTTTCACCGCGGCCACCGGGTCCGGCGTGACATGGAAGGCTTCCGAATTGGTGAGGAGAAAGTCAATGGATTTCCCACTCCCTTCTCATTCTCTTCTCTCATAGGGATTCAAAAGTCGCAGGAAGCAATCCGGAGGGCCATAGGAGGTCTCATTTCCATTCTTCCTCCTCCTTCCCTGCATTCCAATGACCACGTAACGATTTTTTTTCACAGACCGTTCGGCGACGCAGATCGAGGATTTAGACGAGATTCTCCCTATGATTGAAGAAATGGAGGCTGTGAAGAACTGTGAGTCCTCGCCCAGTTTCTTCTCTCCAGGGAATCGTGATTTATTGCCTTTACGGCCCTTATATTATTAGATAAGGGGATGGACGAGGACGTCGGGCGGAGGCGGCTCACCGGCAAGCTCAAAACACCTTCCAAGACAAGGGCCAAATGGGTAGCTCGGGAAGTATTAGGACAGATGTACTTCGACAAAGACTACCTCACAAAGTTTCTCCACCGCCCAGGTATTCGATCAAAAGTTACACAACTTGGAACTCCAAGTTGGAATTCAAGTTGGGCTTCGCCTGGGGGAAAGGCCGGAGAATGGAGAGAGCTTTCCATGTGAAGAGTTCATTAATCGCACCCTTTAATTTATTGAGATTGGGATCTCTATAGGGTCATTAAACATAGAGGACTCCTTATCTCACTTTAGTGATTTTAGATATTCAGAAGGAGGACAGAGCAGCGCAAGAGCTGAGGGGAAATGTCGTTGAAGCACTCAACTACCTGGAGATTCGCGAGGAGTTCTGGCGCCAGCAAAACCCAATGTATGCTCGGAAGGCCGGACTCAACATGAATAACAATGTGAGGGAGATCCTTAAAGGAAACCCATTTGTATGGGTTGAAAAGTCCGTTGGTGGATTTGAAACCTTATTAAACTTTGAGTAACCATCAGTTGCTCAATTTCATGTTTCACATCTTGGGTATTTTTCCAGGTTGTGCTCGAGTATGAAGAACAGGAGAAAGGAAAACAAGACAGTGGGAGAAGAGGAAAGGAAAGTTGCGAAAGTCGGATGAAGGGCCGAGGCCATCCAATTCATCCCAAAACCTCCCCATGAAAGATGCCCTGAAAGATACTCCAAAGATACTCTAAAGATAGTCCAAAAGATATCCTTAAAAGATACCTTAGTACGTATTTATCCCCCCGAGGCTCCCTTGGCCTCATCTCTTATATCTTACTTAATTTTGTGTTTGAGCGTAGTCTGTTTTCATCTCCTGGTCTCTGAATGTGATTCGTTGGGCGCATCCGTAGGGCCAAGTCGTCGACGAGTTCTCAATTGCCCCACTTCCATCTCCTCATTTCTCACCAACGTCCGTCCGTCGAAGGGAAAAGGAACATTTATTTCCCTTTCAAACTTCGCTTTTATGTGACATTTCGCACTTCCTCCCGCCCACCATCGTTTGACGAAAGGAGCTTGAGATAGAGCTCTTAAAATAATGAACCCGGCTCATTCCGGGCTCATGAAGAATTGAATCCCTAGCATAGGTCGTGAAGGTTCGCTTAAAATTGCTTGTTAGTAATTAGACCTTAGGCCTCTTCCCAAGACTTCCAACTGAATAAATTAAAAGGCCTTATTAAGAGGAAGCCTACTAAAACACATAAAACACCATATCATCACAATACTTTAAGTCAAATTATATTTCCCATTTCCATTCCTTTAAACAACTTTATTCAATTTGCAAATGTGAATACTGAATACATAATGTATAGCATGTAGTTTTATTCAGACATATAAACAGATGTCCTATCTGTTTTACCATTGACCTGATATTTATTTTATTAGACATAGAACGATAGTGAAGAGAATAATTCGATTCTTCTTTAATGGTAAATGGCATTCATGCATATTATGCATGAATGTCCGCTATACTTTCTCTCCAGACAGGAGAGGAGAATTGAGAGAGATTTAGGAGAGGTTTTCCAACAACGGCGGAGCTCAGGTCGCATTAGTAAATGACAAATTGATCGGAACATGTAAAAGGTCTTTTGTCTCTCCGGAGCCCTTTTAGCCTCATTGTTTATTGGGCGGAGAAGGATTGAAAGATTTGATGAGACGTTAATCGCGTTAACTGAAATGAAATGTTCCCACAATATATGTGAAGTAAATGCATAAATTATGTTAGCTGTCTCCTTCACTCATTCCTCCAGACACCCATATTACACACACTGCATACATTATAATGTGTGTATTCTCCCTAGGCCTGATGGTGCATGGTGCATAGGTACATTCTGATATAGTACATTAATTTATTATATGAGTATATAAATACGTATTAGAATATAAATAACATATTAGTATACACGTAACAAGAAATATAATTCAAACCCGGTACTTCCCGTGGTTCCAATGGGACAGGAGCCCAAGTTTGGGAAAGAAAAATGTTAATCTCAATTCGTTGAATAAAATTTTCTCTCACACTCACTGACTCACTCCCTTCTATTTCTTTTTTACCTTTGATAATGGGGAATGGGGAAGTTAAGGAGTTTAAGCATTGGAGCAGCGGAGCATTTGCAAATGACCACCTTACCCACTTTCCCAACTTTCCGCAAACTTTACCCGGCCCAATTCTGTCTCCAACTTTTTTATCGGTCTTTCCGTAAATCCTTCATTTCTTTTCCCGTCTTTCATCGGGCTCTTCTTTCCTTTTACAGCTTTCATTTCCCCCTTTCATCCTTCCTCTCCTTCCCGTACATTTCCTCCCCGAACCCGCATCGCCACATGACAGGCGGGCAAGGAGGGAAAGTCTCTTGCCCCGCGATCACTCAACGAAGAGGGTTTTTGCGCTCAAGAGATTGAGCGATTGGAGCCAAGGCACACACGAGTTATCCTATATGAATGTGTGGATGGTGGATGTCGAAGAAACCCCTCGAACAACTTTTCAAATAGGTTCCTTAAATACATACCAACCTAATACCATCCCCACACTTATATTCTCAAGTGTCCTAATCCGAAAAGTTGGGAACATTTTCATTCTTATCGAAATCCTATTATTCCACTCTTATACATTACATTTCCATTCCGAGCTTCAAAAAGAGTGATTTTAGTTATATATAAAATGTAAGTGGATTATTAATTATCGCCCTAGATGGAAAATATCCATAGTTGGAGTGAAAGGGTTCATTCAAAGGGAATTTTCATTCAAAGACTTAAGTAAAACTTTGAGCACACATTACGCCGAAGTGGGGAGGTTTTCGATGAAATGTAAAATGAATTGAGGGATCTAATAAATATACAAAGGAGATTTGAAAATTTGGTTTGCTATAAAAGCGATGGAATGAACGTTTGCACCTTTCCCATTGAAGGCCTCCATTGGGATTTGAAAGAAATAAAAGAAATGAACCGCATGGAACATTCATTCTCATGTGAAAGGGGGAAGGATCTGAAGAGGATTTTAAAGTTCGCTTTTATCCCTCTACTTTTTTCTCTGAAACTCTTTATGCTCTTATTGATCACTCGAGAGCTTATTCGGAGAATACGCGGTTTGAAGTGAGATAGACGTGAGGTTGGCACATTGAAATTTCGTGCTGAGAGCTTCTCCTCTGGAAATAAGTGAAAACGATGGATTGAAACGCTGTTGAAGGCAAGGCGAAGCAGTGTCTGAAGACACGCAGACACGCAGTCGGGACCGGATTCGGATAAATCCGAACTCACATCGCACCGAGTTGCGAGATGATTCACTGAAGGGCGCCAGTGAAAGGGAGCTTTTCCTCAACAGCCACCACCAGTTGCCCAAGGAGGAGAAAGAAGGGGAGAAATGGGGAATCATTTTAAAAATAAATAAATACTTGATTGTTACTTTCCGCCTTTAAATCGTCCCCATTTGACAATTAGAATATTGTTAAAGAACATTAAAGTCTCCGCAAGAGACCCAAGTTTTATTTTAGTGGTAAAGTTTGGACAAATTCCTGGATTTAAAATCAATTAGGAAGTAGAACTGGATCAAAAGGGTAAACTTCGTCTCAACAACTGAGCTCATCAATAAATCTACACTCAATTCACAAAATCTTTATCTCATTCCACGACACGTATGATTGAACAAGTTGGGCAAGTACAAATTTATTCATCTCTGTGAAGATCTATTCATTTTCCTTCCGAGTAGAATTATTAATGCGCATTTTCCACTTTCGGGGCAAATCTGCTTGATGGATTGACGAATCATTAAATATTAAATTCAGATTAAATTCCAAGTTTCAATCTTAATCAATCTCTATCAATTTCCAATTTTTAAATCATAAAGAATTAGGGAAAAGGGAATTCCCCTTTATATTTCCAATTAATATTATACCATATTGTGATATGTATTGATAAAACATACCGAGAACTTAATTGAATCCAAACACATATTTAACCATTTGTACAAAAATCTCAAGTAAAATACTTAAGTACCTTTGTTTAATGTTTAATGTTTATTATTCTTATTGTTATTTGAACAAACAATAATAATTTATGTACCTCGATATTAAAACTTCACAATGAATATTAATTTATATTTCAATGAGGGTAAATACAAATAGTCAAATAGCTGTTTAAGCATAAATTAGATATTTGATTAAAGAAGGTAATTAAACTCGTATGAAAACAAGAATGGCAATTCGTTGAACATTCTAAAACCACAAGAGACATTTCATGCTCAGAACTTTGCCACTACTCATAATATTGAAATGTTTATAAACAATTTCAACATTGAGTTCATTGGAAAGTGTCGAATCAGCTCCTTTCTGACTTTAACCACTTTGAATTCCATTAAATGAAAACTGAACGGAACGAAACACGACCATAAACGTACACAATTATTTCCCGACATTTCAAATGAAGCCTCCCTTGAGGAAACTCCGCTCTTCAAATATACTCACAATTAATTAATTCAGAAATTAAATCAACCCGAATCCGAAATGAAGAATTGCGGGAACCATTGTGTTTTCTTTCCAATCATGAAGGAATCCACCGAGGCGGGTCGGAAAGAGACCGAAGAGGGAAAAAAGTCATTGCCATCTGCTTCAGGTCAGTGTCAAGTTTGTGAAGTTGATTGTGATGGCCTTTGCGCCAACTGCAAACTCGTCTCTTATTGCTGTCGAGAACATCAGCTCAAAGATTGGCGAACGGGACATCGCTACCATTGTTATCCGGCGTCTGTGGAGGAATCCAAAGATCTCGGTCGTCACCTTGTAGCTTCGAGGGACATCATGGCCGGGGAGGTTTTCCTAAGAGAACTCCCCTTCATGACCGGACCCAATACCGGCCATGGACATCTCTTTGAACTTGAAATGACCCATCATCCTATTTGCCTCGGATGCTTTCAGGTTGTCCGCTCAGGATATCTTTGCTCATACTGCAAATGGCCAATGTGCTCCATTAACTGCGAAAGGGTAAGTGTTATGTTTTGTATTAATGGGTTTGATTCGTGTGTAGCTTTTACATTTCCAATAATTGCACAGACAGCATAATTTTTGCAACCTTCAGCTCTTTTGTTTCAAGTTAATTTTTAATTATTCACTTATTTATTTATTATATTAACAATAGGGCCAAGTATTTAATTTCTGTATACATTATAACATTTTTATAACTATTATAGCAATATACCTACGTTGCTAAATGGTTCTACTAAATTATATAATAAAAATAAGTATGAGTCTTCACTTTGTATTTTGGTATTAAATACATTTACGTAATAAATATTATTATTGGAATGTTACAAAATGTCTTTTTATCTATAATTATCAATCTATAAAATTATTATTTAACTTATATATTTATTATATAAACCTATTTCTATGTATTTTGTAATACATTTTTAATTAATTTAATAACATAATTAATTTAATTTTGTGTGCAGAACGAAGACCATGCAAATTTTGAATGTGAAATTTTTTCAATGGCTTCCGTGGAGCCGTTTTCACCTTGGCAAGGGGCCAAATACCAGACAATTTTTGTCCTCCGGTGTCTTCTCCTTCAAAAAGTTGACCCAGCTAAATGGGAACAATTCATCGAGCTTGGAAACGAAGAAGAATCAGAAGTCAAAGTTGAGCCAAGTCCCACAGGTTACTTAACGAGGAGTGCTGAAGAGTTCATTAACGAGGTTTGTGGACTCGACCAAGAGCCCGAACTTATCCATAAAGTCTCGTCCATCCTCTGTATAAATGCCATTGGATCTAACGATAGGCCCTCGACCTATCCAAACAGGCTGTACAGGTAAAAATCAATTTTAAATCCATTTTTCTAATTAACCGTGTGAAAAATCCATAATTTTATTTCTTCTTCGTATTAGGGCTGGATCATACTTGTATTACACTGGACGGCTCATTTCTCATAATTGCATCCCAAATGCTGTTCGTGTTATCAAACCAGGAAATTCCGAGCTTCATGTCAAAGCCTCTACTTTGATTCGTGCTGGAGATGTTGTTTCCATTATGCTAGCTCCTTCCGTATCTCCAGTCGGAACTCGAGTAAATTGACACTTTTTGCAAACATTTACTGATTACTCCCATTTAATTCCTATTGTTAGTACGTAAAAAATATGATTTTATGGCTCTATTTAATCAAATAGACACGCAGAGAACATCTCAAAACGGGGCATTTTCGTAATTGCGTTTGCAGGTATAAATTGTTCAATTACATTAACTTGACAAATAAAATGGCAGGAGTCGTTTACGCGTGAATGCATTGTGCATCGAGGCATTGAGATTGCAAAAATAAAACTAACATAAAAATATGTTCTGTATTGATTTATTAGTCGATGTCAAGACCCAACAGAGCACAAGACGTTTTTGTCAGCTATTAAATGTGCAAATGAAAGCTGTGGGGAACTGAGCGATCCCAACTCAGGGTATCTCATAGCTCAAAATCCCATGGAGGAGTCGAGCACTTGGATCTGTAATCATTGTGGAGATGTCAAAGAACAAACTTTCATTGCAAATGTTATTGCACAAATCAAGCAGAAGCATTCGCAAGAGCACATCTCGGATGTCAACACAAACCTTGGATCAATTGATAAGCTCGAACGGCTTTTGGCTCAAAACAAAGGCGTCACTCTCCACCCAACTCATCATTTTATCTACAATGTGGAGTTTGACATTGTTCAACGTGTGTCATGTATCCTTGCCTCTTCCACCGTCAACTCGGAAGTGACGAGGGCAAAATTGGCAGAGAAGCTCGTGGCAAATTGCAGGAAATGTCTGGAAGTATCTGAGATTCTTTTTCCAGGATACAATAACTCCAGAGGTTTAAAAAATATTATGAATTCTATTTATTAAATAATATTTAATGGTAAAATTTAATTGTATAATTAATTAATAATAATATTTTCAGGTCGACTTTTGTATTTTCTCCAACAAGGACTATTAGTTTTGAGCCTACGTGAGATTTTCTTGATGAACAAGAGGAGAAATTATAATGCAAAGCCCGAAGCCCGTAAGCGATTTGAAGATATTCTCAAAATCCGCCGTGATGGAACGGAATGCTTGTCGTTGGAGCCCAAAGGTCGTGAGGAATTCCTCCTTGCACAAGCTATGCGTGATGATGCCATCTCCGATATCAAGAACATTAAAAAGTTTTTCCAAATTAAATGACTTTGACTTGAATAAACTTTAGTGCCAATATGGACCATGCATTTATTCTCTGTCCTCTCATAACTTCTTATATCATTCATCTGTAAACAAGATTCTTTCTTATCACCACAGACTCAATGAACCGACGATAAATAAGTTATTGTAGTATCGAAACATTATTTATTGTATTAAGTATTGCTATATATTTAATCAAATATTTAGAGCAGTACAAATTGATAAGTTGAGCTTAAGATTAGAAAAAAAAAGATTATTAAACTGAGAGAAGTTAACATTATTAAAGTTGTGATTACTTACATGAGTATGATACATAATCATTGCATTATAATGGTTCCTTTGTAAAGAAATGGAGATAAAGAACAATGAACAATTAGGAATAAACACTATAAATTACATCAATAAGAAAGTTTCCTATGAAGAGATTTCTTGTATTTCAGTTCCATCTTTTTCAATCCTCCCAAGATGTTTTGGAATGGAGCTGTTAAACAATTTATTTCATCCGATCCGTCTCTGCAGTCTTGATATCCATCACATTGATAACTATAAACAAGATGTCATATACCTTGCCATTTTGTTTCACTTTAACTTTATACGAATTAATTATAAACTCACGTTTTTGGAAAGCATTTCATATTCGTGTCTTGACATTTAAACTAGAAAAATACAAGTCATTTAAATAAGGAGAAAATTATCCAGAAAAGCTTTCATTTTTGTTAGAGATGTAATTGTTTTTAAGTACATGAGTGTTTTTGTCGCATTCTGTCGAGCAATGTAAATGTTCATCAGAACCATCAGAACAGTCGAGGCTCATATCACATTCAAATTCTTTCTCAATGCATTCGCCAGATCCACATTGGAACTATAAAATATTTACATTTAATTAAAAAAAGGCACGAACAAGGTTTTAAATGTTTTTAAAGAGAATAAATATTCTATTACCCCTCGACTACACTTGGGACAACTCGTATGTTCGTCGGAGTTGTCTGCGCAGTCATTATAGCCATCACATTCGTACCAGTCCCGCACACAGTTTCCATTATTGCAATTGAACTGAAAGTAAATGAGGGAAAACATTTCAAGGTGAGTCGTAACAATAACAATGAGGCAATTAGGAATAGTTTACCAACTCTTCATGTGTATAATGAGCTCGAGGGCCCATTGAGCTTCTTTCCTTCTAATAATAGTACTTAAAGTACGGACGTGATCGTACAAATGTATACTAAATGTATTACATTGAGGCCAAAAAGGACAAGGATGGGAAAGCAAAAGAAAGTAAGATTTATACTCACTCCACTACAAGGCTGAGGAACTCCGCTTAAGACGCTCTGAATAAACGGCAAAACTTGTGAGACAGCAGTGAAATATGCTGGAACGTCTGGGACATCAAATTGGTGAAGAGCGCAGTTTGTCGAGGAAATGATTCCACACAGTACTCCTTTGCAAACTAATGGGCCTATTAAATTACAAAGTTATTGTCAATTTTCTCTTTGAGACATTTCCTTGAATTCAAGAAATTCAAGAAATTCAAGTTGTAAAATAAAGTTGTAGTAATATTGGGCAATGGCTATTATGCAAAATCCTTTACCTCCGTTATCTCCGTAGCACGTGTCTATTTTCCCATCTCCGGCACAAATAACTGGTGATGAGAGCGGAACGCCTAATTCTTCATATTTAGCTTGGCAAGTTTTAGAGTCCACGTAAGAAAGCTGGATTTTGTTGAGTTTGGTCGGCCAGGCGTCGTGCCACCCACCGAGTCGTCCCCATCCGGCCGACGTGCAATTCCCAGGTGTAGGTTGGTGATTTGGGTGGGGAAGTTTGGCGGGTTGGACGTGGTCGTCAAATGCAAGTTTTTCCGTAAGCTCCAAAATGGCCACGTCATAATCCATTCTCCCATTGTAAGGATTAAAATTCGGATGGAGGGTGATTTTCTTCACGTAGCGGAATTGCTCTGTCCCCTCGTCAATGTGATTGTCCAAGTCTCCTGCAATGATTTTGTAATATCCTTCGTTCACTGCATGGACGCAGAAGGCTGCAGTCAAAATGTGACTACGTAAAAATAATAAAATGATAATGTGATGAAAGTTATTCAAATTAGTCGGAATTGAATTGAATTCATTTGAATGAGATTTGAATGGAAAAAATTAAATTACCTTTCTGAAATGATAATTCCGCCGCATTCATTGAACATCCCATAAGATTGAAGAGCAACTATAAATGGAAATTCTCCCGGCGTCGCATGTTCTCCTCGGACAATATTTGGTTTATATTCGTTAGTCTTGAGCTTCAAGCCCTTGGTTCCCATTTGCGAATCGAATCCTATTAAAAGTAGGAGTTCAAAGCTAAAAATCAATTTCAATCTCATGATTCAAGATCGACTTTTGAGACCGACGAGAACTTTTTTGATCAAAAGGGCTGGGCCCTGAGAGGTTTGAAACAAATTAGCACTATGAAAGGGGGGAAAGTTTTATGAGGCTTATGCAAGGCCTTCGACCTAAATGATTCAAGAGCTCTCAATCAAAGGAAAGAGATGAAGGTAATGAAGAGAGACAGAGGAAATTGAACTTTTTATATCTTTCTCTCTCCTCCCTTCGTTCCAGATAACGACTTCTTTCTTCTCTCACTTCATTGATTGAGAAAGCCGCAAAAAGTAATTCTTCCCCTTCAACAACATTGAAACAAGGTGAGACGAACCTTTGATTTATTTCCTATTTCCTATTGAACTAATGGCTTAAAATAAAGCCAATATTTATTTCCTCTTCTGATAAGAGTTGGTGCTAAATAATAATAAACTTTTCCCAAATAAATGAAACTTTGAGCCACTTCGTATTTGTTTCAAGTTTAACGAGATGGTCTGGTGAGTAAAATGACATATTTGAAACTTATGTATTGTATGATGTAAATTACGTTATTTATTGGTCCTAAACACAACTAACTAGTCATAACACGAATGTTTGCAGGAAAAGTTTAGTCGCATCCGTATTTTCCCCCCAGCTTGCAAAATGGCCTTATCGGTCATGTTCACGTTCATGGTGAGGGTTGTTAGCAAGTTAAGCTCACTGTATTTACGTATTAGCTATTTGTTCCACTTTCACGCGCAAAAGCTCATTGATAAAAACTTATTTAATCAAATAGAGCCGCTTGAGATATTCACAGCCGACTTGAATGAAAAAAGTTGTAAACTCTTCAAATAAATAATGCCTATATGCATAGGCGACTGCAGGCCGCTACTCTCAAGTTCATTGTTTACTCGGAATGTTGACTTAAATGGTTAATTCATGGAATTCGGACGGATTAAAAAATAAATGAAGGAAATAAACAAAGTTTTTAACTCTTTTAGATTTTTACGATTATGATACTTTTATAATTTACATTTTAATCTGACTATACCAATTTTTTATACATTATTAAATACATAGAATGTGTTCAAGAGAATTGGACCTAGCCTTCCGAAAGTTCGGAACAAATAGAATTTGATTGTTTTTAATTGTAGGGGTAAAATTTAATAGCAATCTGGAATGTCGGCATAAAGAGGCTTGAATTCTGGGTCGTATGGATTCATCTTTGTGTTGAACAAACTTTCTCCTAACATCTCCTCCTCCTCTTTGATATTTTCCTCTTTGATCGGCGGGAATCGTCCGAAATGGCCAATGAACAATTCCTCCCTGTTTTGAGAAATCCATTCGAGGTCCAGAAGTTCATAAGATCGAATTCTCACTTTCTCGGGAACGAAGATCCTGGCAAAGACGCCTTGAACGGAGTGAGATGTGACGTCGTCTTCTCCTCCAGTTCCGTGGCTGAACAAAACTTTTTCCTTTTCCCAATCCTCAAATACAATCCCAGGCGAAGGGAACTTGCATGTGAGAACGGCATAAAGCACCACGCCCATGGCCCATACATCCCCTAAAAGGGGAGAATATCTCTCACCAGCCAACATCTCAGGAGACATGTAGCAATCAGAACCATAAATCACTTCACATTTGAGCCACTCCGAGTTTGGGATGTCTTCTATCCATGGGATGTTGTGTTTGGCAAATCCGAAATCGGCCAATCGGATTCCGCCGTCATAGCTCAAGAGGATGTTCTCGCATTTGATGTCTCTGTGAGCGATGTGAAAGTCGTGGATGAACTTGACCGCGTTCACGAGTTGTGCGAACCACTTTCTTCCCTTTTCCATTGACTGTTTCCCGTACTTGTGAATGTATTGGAGAAGATCTCCTTCCTCGAGGAGCTCAAATATCATGTGAACACGGAGATGCGTTTCGATCGCACCAAAAAACCGAACAACATTTGGGTGCTTCAGTTGTTGGAGAGCATGAAGTTCGTCAGGGATGAGACTCAATACATTGAAGGAATGCTCATGAAGTGACTGATGCTCTTTTTTCTCAATGATCTTTACGGCTACTTGAATCTTAAATGTGTCCCAAAATCCTTTCTACACAATAAAATATTTTTATATAATTATTCACTTTGTATTTCATTTAGTATTTTGTATAAAAACCAATTTGGAGTTTGTTAATGACAATGAATTATTGTAATATGAAATTTTAAAATATTTCATACATAAACTTTGGAGAAAGTTCCTTCAGATAAAAACTCTTTAATAATAAGCCCGAGGTTTTCAACTATGTGGTGGTTCATCGTATCATCATGAATCTCTTTCCCATCATGCCAAGGAATGGATCTCGAAATGTTCTTCAACGATTTGTAAAAATAAGGAAGGGGATCAGTTTGAACTAAACATTGGGGATATTTGGAAGCCTGCATTGTCAATTACTATAATTTGGTCTTAATTTTGATTACGATATAAAAGCCGAATAAGATAAATAACGATCAATTTAAAGCTAAAATAATTAATTACTAAAAATATGAGAGATTTTAAATGAAATTTTACGTTTAATATATTATTTAATAAAAATGTTACCAAGAATAAAAGTGACAGTGTAAAGATAGTATCTTATATTCTGAAATTAATTATGTAGAAAGACAAAATATTTTTATATGTATTCATTATTCAACATTTAATATCAAAAATATCACAATAACAAACTACTTTAGGTAGGAATTTTATATAGTAAGTATAAATTATACAGATTCAGGAACTCCTCGCGTGTGAACAAAGTTAATAACATCTTAAATCTTATGAAAATCTATTCATGATTTCTTTCTCCTTGGCTTGAGCAGCATCCTGTGCAATTTCCATTTTTTTCAGCTCAATCAATTTGACAACTTCCTCCATGGCGGAATCAAAACGATCATTTGAAGCTGAAATATCCGGGTAGGCATTAATAGCAAGGGTTTCGAACAAAGTGGCTTGGTTTAAAGCTTCCATTGGAGCAGCGCTTAAAATTTTGGCCAATTTAGCAAACTCTTCCCTTAATTCGGCTGATATTCCATCTCCTTCGTTCTCCCCAATTATCTTACTCAGAGTAGGGGCGAAATTCACATTTGAAAACTGCTCCAATTCCTGCATGGTTTCAATGAGCGAAAGCGTAATGCCAGTTTTGAGTTGAAACTCTGACAGTTTCTTCCATTCTCCAGAATAGGCAAGGAACGTTATGGCAGTTCCTGGAGCTCCAAATCTCCCGGCTCTTCCAATACGATGAATATATTCAGAAAGATCCGTTGCAGCGTCGAAATTCACAACAAGATCTACGCTTTCTGCGTCAATTCCTCTGCCAGCAAGCTCAGTAGCTACCATCATCTTGCATTGGCCTTCTCGAAGCATACGGAATGAATCGATTCGATCTTTCTGATGCATTGAGCCTGAGAGAAGAACAACATCAAGTTCGGCATATTTCAAATCTTCATAAACCCGCTGGGCTCTAGAAACATCAAAATTTAATATTGACTCATGAGAGGAATAATTCATTTATAATGATAATATAATAATTCATTCAATAAACAACATATAACAACAAAATCTACGAATTATTTTACCTCAATTGAGACGATAGGAAAATAATACATTGCTCAAATGGAAGCTGATTGATAATTTCCCGAAGACTTTTAAGCTTATGTTGATAAATCAACTCAGTTGACAGACCCTTTGGAGGTTCATTTTCATCAGTCTTTTTAGACTTGGGCTTTCGAACATGAACAAGCTTGCGAATGTCGACAGCGTAATGAGCAATAGCAATTGGAGCCACGAGGTCTTCGTCTTCATCAGTCATGAATATTTTGTGGGGAGCTTCCATATAGCGGCAAATGAAGTCGTCCAGACCATCGGGATATGTCGCACTTGCTGCAATGATCTGCTTGTCCTTTGGAATGAATTTAATGATAAATTGAATGTCTTCAAACATTCCCTTCTCAAAAAGTTTGTCAGCTTCATCCAAGACCAAAAGCTTCACGCTGCTCAAGTCCATAGAGTATTCTCGTAAAAGGTGGCAAATTCGTCCAGGAGTTCCAACAGCAATCTGAGTGCGGCACAATTTTACACAATCTCTGTATAGGCCGATACCTCCAATAAAGCTTCGAATCTCAATTCCTTTTAAAAACAATTTTTGTTTTAGTTTTATGATTTAGATTGAATAAATTAAGATTTCATTTGGGTATATACGATGTATTGTACTCTATATAAAATATGGTATTAATATATTACCTTCCTTGAATTGTCCAATCGATTTTAAAACAAGCTTGTTCTGAATCGCTATTTCTCTGGACGGAGTGAGAATGAGTACTTGAATGGCTTGACTTGCCATATCAGTCTTCTCAAGAGCCAAAGTTGAAAAAACGCACGTTTTTCCAGTACCGGACTTGGCTTTAATCAGAAGATCTATATTTTAAGAATAAGATCAATAAGCGGTTGTCGTTTCATTAATGATATATAATAATCTGTATTTTATAAAATATATAAAAATGTCTGCATGATCTTACCCCAGTGTGCTCTTCCAGCAGGAATAGCCCTAAGCTGGATTGGAGAAGGCTTATGAAAACCGCATTTTTGAAGGCCGAGAACAACATCTTCGGACAGGTGAAGACCCCGAAAGTCAATGAGACTATCATCCCCAACATTCAAGACGTCCAATGACCGCTCTTTCTTTCCAAGATCATGTGCTATTGACGTTGACATTTCACCTATAATTGATGTTGAAATATATTTTATATAATAACCATACATGCAGATTAAGATAAAATAGAATGGAGAATGTTCAATTTTTAATAATTAAAAAGATACAGGCTGTGACAGACCTTTAAATAATTTTGTTTTCTGAATAAACGATTAAAATGATTTTACGATAGGATGTTTAATTTATTATAAAAAAATATTATGAAGCATTTAGAATAAGTTTGTAATGAATAAATGATAAATATGATTTGTTTAAAAATTTTATAAAAAATGACTATGAACTATTTTAATTAAAAATATATAAATTAAATATAAACGTGAACATCCATCCAGTAATAAGGCACAGTTATGGTTTGAAAAAATTTTATTCAATGAACAATATTGAATTTGTTTTTATATGATAAATAATAGTATTTATAAATTACTTAACAGGTTTCATGTTCCACAATCCATCATTGAGATAATGAACAGTCTCAACTCCCACTCCCCGATTCGTCTTTACGATATCTTCAGTTGAGAGTGTGGTAATTCCAACAGCCAGAGCATGATGTTTCCCTTCAGCCATCACAGCAACAATGGTGTCTTTGGGGACGTCAGCCAGTCGACCACCTTTAGATGTCAAGCCGGGACACATGATATTTGCTCCAGAGAGTACGAATTTGATGGCTCCCTTGTCCACTTGATGATGAGCGAGAAGCATCGGATATCTATGAAGTAGCCTCAAGGTGGGGAACCAGGCGCCTTCACGGTGCTTGAAAAACATCTGTTCTCCGGTAGACGATACAAGGATCTCGATGTGGTCGTGACATCGGACGATCTTGAAATTTTCCTTCTTTGGGAGGATCCCGTCAATGTACGGCTCGATGTCGGGGTAGAGCTCGAGAATCTTTGTTCTGATGCCCTTCTGTACGGAGCTCTTCAGCTGCTGTGTCCCCGACACGCTCTCCTTCTCGTCAAATTTCTTGAACATCCTGAAACCTCCTTATATTATTGGATGGATGTTCACGTTTCATTATTTATAAATATAAAAGAATTAAGTTAATTAATAATTAAATTATAAATTAGTCTGATAAATTATAAATTTTTTTTATAAAATACCACATGCTTTTGACAAGCATGCAAGTTATAACAGAGAGCAATTCCAATAATGAATTATTAAGAAATTTAGATATCAGAGTTAAACAAGTTTAACCGCTTCTCTTTATTCTTTCGCCAAATACTGAACATTAATTTGACATATATTAAATTTGGCCGATTCGTGAAATTACCATCTTAGGCCCTATCGTCATAAACACACGTGCATGGAATATAAATTATAAATCAATTACCTCAAGATTCACCTTTGGTAAGAAGGAGATTTAATTAATTAATACTTCAGACAGTCGAATAGGCTCCGGTTAATCGCAAATAAAAAATTAGCAAAACTTTTGGATCAAAACGCCGGAGATTTCCGGAGAAGAGGTGGCGAGTTTATATGATCCGGGAATGGATCACGTGATGATAATGATGCGCAAGTAGGAAAGATTGAACCCCAACCTAATTGATACACAAAAATTGGGGAAGAAATTCACTCAAAATCGAAGTCTTGTTGCAAAATTTTAACTAAAAAAGGGGGAGATGTCGAATTACAAACAAGACATGCCTCCCCCAGGGGGATACAAAAAGCTTCCATTTGAAAGAGTTCCAATGAAGACTTTCTTTAAAGGTAAATCTTCCTCCAACTTATAAAACTTTAGATAAGGTTGTTTTTTAAAAAAAAAGACTGGCAATTCTAGTTGTAGCCATTAAATAAATAATTTTTTTACAGGACGCATGTTAATTGTCGGCATTGGTGGGATGACCCTCTTTAATGGATTCTACTTCGTCCCAAAAATTAATAGGAAATGGGACAAGATCAAAACGGAAGAGTCAAGCGCAAGGCTCGTTGTTCATCCGCTTCTCATCGCTGAGCGAGACAGAGCGTATTTGAAGCAACTTAGGAAGAACAGAGATTGTGAAGCTGAGCTCATGAAAGACGTCCCGGGATGGGTTGTTGGGACTTATTGGGGAGAACCCGTGTACCTCTCCCGACCTAAGGATGAATGGCACGACCCTGCTCCATGCGAATACTGGGCCCACACGTCCGAGTTCAATCACAGAGTCTACGCCACGATTCAACATTACTTCATCACCGGGATGCCGTTTTATAACCCGTTTTAGAATCAACATCCTGATCCTATCCAAAGTCAAATGTTAATAGAAATAAACTTGTAAGTACTAACAATCTAAAAAGTAGATTTTGGTTTAATTATTCCTTACTCATTTAATTTGCAATTTTAGCATATTTGCATTTAAAATAATAATTAAGTTTAATAAAATATGGCTATTTAGTATTTAATGGGGTATAGCAGACTTTATTTCAGTTTTAGAATATTATCCACTTGAAAAACATTTCAATTGGATTCAGGTTATTGTTGACTTATATACACATAATTACACCTATTATGTTCAACCTCAAAATCATAGTTAAACTATTGATAACTAAATTATACAAGAATATGAAGAACAGGCTAGAAAGATTGGGTTTGTTGTGGTTCTCCAGCACAAGGTGCAAGTTGAGCTCTTAAATTCACAGTTGGTTGACATACAAAATTATCTCTGTTGTCTGACGGTTCTTTTGGAACTTGGTTGCAGGGATCCATTGGGGGATTTGGATCGCAAACTAGAGTTGGATATCTTGGGCATTCAAGGTATGGAGAAAGTCTGTAAGCGGTTGGAAGCGGAGTTTGGCTTAAAGTGCAAATAGGATTGCTAACAAATCCAGTGTTCGAAGATCTATGTTTAATAGGCTTCACTCGGTTCTCATAAACTTCTTTCGGAAATCGTCTGTAAAAATATTAACTTTAAGAATTAATTTTAAAGATTATAAATATTAATTTATTAAAAAATATTTAATTATTATTCTTGGATTGAGAATGAATTCTACATGTAATCACGTTGGTTAACCGAAACGGGCTCCCATGGGTCAGTCCGATCGAACACATTCTTTACTTTGGAAATTCGTGGGGCTATAAAACTTTTATACCCACCATGGCTGATAAAAAATTGTGAATGATCAATATAATTTTATAGCTTTTAATTTCTTTTAATATATATATTGTACTATATTGTATTGCTTATATTGTAGTAAATATAAAATGATACAGACAAGAGAAACTTACCCAGGAATCATTTTATCAAATGGATATCTCAGCATGTCAGTTTTTGCTAATTCAATATTTTCAGGCTTCGGTAAATCATGATCAACAATCGGTCTTGCAAATCTAAAACCAACATAAAAATGAATTAATTTTTGATATTTTAAAACCCTTATGTAAGACCAAGAAAAAATGTAATTAGGTAATTATATTTAATCATCCTCACTTGTGTCTTTGAAGATTATGTTCTTGAAAATAGCTATCATATCCGAGTCGTGGACAATTGGCCATAGTTTCACAACGTCCTGCATTTGTTCTGACTTGAGGACGATCCCAATTTACAAAATTATTCACATTCTCTTCAATTATAGGTTGAGGCTCAGGAATTTTTAACGCTGCTGCAAGCTACAACCAAAATTGGAAATGAACAATCTGATAAATAATTCAGAATATGTATTAAATATAAAAAAGTATGTATACAAAACTTGTACCGGGTCCTTGTGGTAATCAACTAGCTTCTTTGGGACGGTTTTAACCATAACTGGCCCAGCCGCTCCATCCTTGATCATGTCTCTATACGTGGTTGAATAAACGTACTTCTTGACCAAGTTCTGCATGCAGGAGGAAGTTGCTTCATGAACCCAAGCATTCTGATCTGGAATATTCTGACCATTCTTTTCATTTTGGCAATTCTGTCCATTATGAGAATTCAATCCATTCTGGCAATTTTTTGGGTTTGGATAATTTTCAATATTTTGACAGTTGTCCATTTGGCAGTTTTCATTTATGTAATTCTCATCGTTCAGATAATTCTTATCTCTATTTTGTAAATTCTCATTTTGGCTCTTGTCTCTTTCTTTTATTTCTTCCATACTGCTGTAATTATCCATCTAATCCAATGCATTAAATCACTCGTATTATTTGAACATTGATTATAAATTGCATGTATGTCTGATTATTTGCATGAATTATAAAATGAATGAATAATAAAATTAGCAACAATGAACAAATTACTACCCGTAATTTCCCCATTTTAAATTCGTATGATCCATTTCGAAATTCCATGTTATTCATTTTGATCTGGTTTTTTCCTTTACTGATGCCGTTCACGATGAAAATATAAAAGAATAAAGTAATTAGGATATTGAGCTGCGTAATTAAAAGATTATGTAAATGCTGAAACTAAATCTCTAGTCCAAACTCACGAATGTTAATTTTTTGCGACTCTTATTTTATTCACTTTAAATTCTCTACAAAAGTCAAAATAAACCAAACTATGATTTTTTGATAATTAACGATAGTTTCTTTAGTAGGTATTATTATTCGAGATAATTGGGCAATAATTTGTAAGATCGACGATTAAACATAAATGTATTATTAACATTACTACATAGTATATACAAAACTGTTAAATGAGTTGAGTGACTTGAGTGATCAATAAGTTGAATCGATGCCTAACCAAAAAGTTTATATACAAAAGCTAAAAACTGTATAGGTAGTAGTAATAACAGTAATAAGTCATAAGATAATGTACCATATACTATATGAAATAAAAAAGTTTATAGAGTATACGAAAGGTACGAGTAAATTGATTAAATATTGAACAAACTTAAAAATAACGGTCGAATTAAATAACTTAATTAAAAACAATTAATAACAATTAATAAAGGACCTTAAAATTTCATCCATCCAAAGTCAAATGTTCAAAGTCGGTATTTAGGAGTTCGAACCGGTTGAATGTTTGGTTTTTTCCCAATGTCCGTTTCTCTTTCTTCTTCTTAGCATTAGTCTGGTCATTTTTTTGAACCTTCAAAGCGGCTTCAGACGCTTCAACCCAACCGAGATGCTCCAGAAATTGAAGGAGTAAAAGATGAAAAGGAGAATTTTCAACAATCTCTTTTTTCAAAAAATCGAAAATACTTTGCTCAACAGTCTTGCACATAATGTTGTAAATGAGGAAAGGATTGAGCCAGTGAAATCTTGGTTGTTTGAAGGGTTCCCCAAGAACGTGTAACATCACAGTTCCGTGGTAGACAACGGCCCGCAATTGGCAAAAATCATAAACGTGGGAAATCTGATACGACTTCATGAATTTCTTTGTTCCCAGATCCCGAATGGCTCTCATTTTTTTGTAAAATTTGATATTCATTGTAGAATTTTGGTAAATTTCAGAAATCGTCATCTCCTTCCTTTCATCTGTGGGTTTGGCCATATGGGGATTGCTAAGAGGGAGACAATGTTCTAATACAGAAATCAGTACAGCAAGTGAAATTGAGATCCCTCGTTTACGTTCACCTTGCGGCTTCATCTGATTGTAATAAAGGATGCAGATGATCCAATATTTAAGTGCAGGTGGCCATTCTTTCACAAAAGCCTCTTGATCCTCGTTTATTTTAAAAGTTTCTAAAAAGACTTTAATGCGATCTGAAAATTGAAGAGAAAATTTATAGCTCGTCGATGAATCCAAAATTGAGGTTGGAATTGTCGGAGGCATTTTGGTCTTAAGAGTTACACGCTCAAGTTGAACCCTTTGACGAGAAATTAATGTGATCATTGCATCGCCCAAAAGAATTCCTGAGGCAACTTGAAGGAGCGGAACGGCGAGTGCGTGTGTACTTGGACTGGATGGAATTTCCACTTGTGGGGGAAGGAGAATTGTTTTATTGTGAAGAATGGTCAGAATGCACGCAGGAAATCTCGCTTTATAATGAAAGTCCATCACCCAACTAGGTAAAAGATTCAACTCAAAATTGAATCCAAAAGACTCGTCTAACATTTCATCAATTTCCACTTCATTTAAACTTTCATCGCCTTTAATATTCATTTCTTCTAATTCCTCAACAAGACTTTGGATTTCGTTTTCCCTGTTTGAATCCACACTTTCAGATCTTTCATTCAACATTGAACTGATCTTAGAAATTTCAGTGACGTCTAAATATTTTCCTAATGGTGTACAATTCCTGACCCGGTTCAATATCTCGTCATCTCCACCTTCGCCTTGATAAGAAGCAACGATTTTGACAATTTTATCTTCAATCTTTCCACGATTACTTTCTTTGATCGAGGCTAAGAGTTTGCTAAGAGCCGACTCGTACGTTTCTCTTCCAAGCCACTCAAATAATTTAGTAATCCGGTCTGAAGTATTCATCTTATTTCCTCCTTTAAAGCCTTTGAAGTTGTTGAAGATTCTGGAGTCAATGAGATCATTCCCAAGAACTACAGCTGCGAGTGGGAGTAGGCGAAAATCCTTGAGACCAAATTCTTTTTGGCATATCTTCCGAAGTGGAGTTGTTTTCGTTATCATTGCAAAAACCTTCCGTTTTCCATTGGAACGTCCTTGGTCCTTTTTTAATTGAACTTCCCGAAATTCAAGATTGTTAAGCGGAATAATTGGCAAACTTGTGTAAATGTGAAAGTCTGAGTCATTGCTGAGAATGGGGCAGTTCAATTTAGCAGCAAGGGAAGCAATCGAATCATCTGCTTCAAATTCAGCTTGAAAATGAGTAATTTTCTGCTCGACTAGGATCTCATAAAATACTTGCTGTAAATAAGATGTAAACTTTATTAACTAACATGTAAAATAAATCTCCAAATTTATAATATGAATTAAGTGTATTTGATATTTTATTAAATATTATATATATATTTCACTGACGGAAAAACCACAAGCTCTGCAGTGAGCACCAGGAGTGTAGTCTCGAACATTTTTCCTAATTGTCTCTTTCAATCGGTTAATACTCGTTTTAATCTTTCCATTATTCTCATACGCGCCGTCGAGTATGACAAGAGGAACAATTCCAGCTCGTTGCAAACTGAGAAAGAAATTTCTTGCATTCTGGCCAAACGCCGCAAGGTCGCCTCCAAGTAGATATGAGCAATCATGAATGTTGTGCATACATAAATGAAACTTTAAATTGTTCCCGTCAATTACGACCGGCGAGTTCCAGAGGTAAATATATTCACTGTACTTTTTCTGGTACTCTGACAAGAATTTGGTTAGTCCGTGAACGCCCATCTGAAAATAAACCATCATTCAGTTAATTACTCAATGATTAAACACGTTTGATAAAAGCGTTATTTTGGGTTATTTAAAATAATGATATTCTATTTAAACAGCTTTTAATACTCTAATCCTCAAATAATTTTATAAAGGCATTTAATTAGAGAGTTAGACAAATGTAATATATTACATGTACTGTACTTGAATAGTGTAAAATAACTCACCATTAACCATCAATTGAATTTAAGCCTTAACAAAATATAAAATGACTTGAAACGAAATCTTTTCGGCCATAAATATATAATCATAAACCAAATATTGTCAATAATAATTGACTAAAGATTATTAAGAACACGAACTTTGAAGAACGCAATACGCAATATGCAATAAATGCAAAAACCATGTGCTTTCGAATTTCTATTTCAATTTGATCATTGTGGACTGGAGGAGTTCGATATGTGAAATCAAATATTAGTTTCATTATAACTATCAAAATCTCGTAACGCCCTTGAGACCTATACCATCTCTAATTGCCAATCTCAAAAGCATGCTAAGACTAAAGAGCAACCTAAAATGCTTTGTGAGAGTAATCCTTCCTTTAATATTCAACTAAGGTTTGCCGTGGGTTTATTAGAATCATTCACCTTCATCAATTGATCAATAAATAACTTTCTTTATCATAATCTCAATATTTTGATTTTATGATTATTGTTAAACCATTTTGAAGGTCTTTCTCTTGCACTTTTTGACATTTAAGAGATCAACTAAATTTTTTATGCTAGTTAGCAGTTAGCACGCAACTGTCAAATTGTTCAAAAGGAGTAGAATAATAAATAATAATTTATTTAAAAAATAGTGAATAATAATTTAATAATATATATAAATGAAACGTACAATTAAAAGTGTGTACGGGCTTTCTTGATTGAGTTTCAAAGGATTCGAATCCTTTGAAACTCAAATAAACCAGTTTTTAATTGTATCATGTGAGGATTGAAAGACTGAATAGAGAATCATATGTTTTCTTTATTTGAATCAATTAGACCTTCACCTAATTCATATTATATTATATTATAGCATCGATTGCATTTTGGCACTGAAATGTACTGTTGCATTGTAGGATTTTTCACTTCCCATATTTATACCAAATGTTGGTAAAATATTAAAATAAGGATAACGGCTATATAGTAGATTATAAAATAAATTATGATAAATATTGATACGATACACGTATTTCTAATTCAATAGGATTTTGATAGAATTAATTAAAAATATATAGAAATATTCTTTAACTATCGACTCCTTTAACTATCACATGTTATATGATAGGAACTACTTACATATTACACACGTGTTGCAAATAAGTGATATGTGAAATTAAGTTTATACTTAATCAGTCCAATCATAACCAGTCTAGAGCGAAAGTAAGAGATAGGGAAAAATAAAGTTTTTTCACTGAAAACAAGGATAATAAATGCCATGTTTATTTGTTGAAGGTCAAGTTCATATTTAAGCATTTCGAGTAATATATAATAATCACTTTAATATTTAATGTTTTAAAAATCGTATCTTTTGAAATTTGATACAATTATCATAAGGTTTTCCTTACATTAACACATTTATAATATTAAAAAGAGTGTTGAATAATTTAAATATTCATATGTATTTGTATGTATGTATGTATTATTTGGACATTGGCTCAATAATAACATAATGAGAATAATGATATACACAATTAGTACCTATATTATATGTATTGTTACATATTCTCGCTGAGTTAAAGAATAATTTGATCGAATCCAGCAAGTAGCACACCATTGGCAATTTAAAAAATGTTTCTCACAAGAAATTAAAAATCTCCCATAATGAATGTTTTATAAATTACAATTAATTACATAAACTATGTATAAAATTAAAATAATGGAATCGGCTGGAATAATTCATCGCGTGTTAAAAATTAATAAACCAAAAAACCACCTGCACTGTATTTAATTTGCTAATTGTTTTTATGTACTTATGTCTAGTTTTAATATACATAGTACATTGGAATCATATTAAACTTTTCTTAATTTGAAGTACGCTGTTTAATACGATAATTAAATATCGAATCAACTTCAGGTAGCATTAAGAAGGTGGTGCAGTTTTTTGCTCCTGATATTTATGTAAAATAGCATTTATTTGATATACAGAAGATTTGTAATATAATCAGCGTATGAGCTTCTATAAATTATCTAGCGAACAATATTTTTTGCCAATTACAACGAGGATGTGTCGTCCTTACATTTAACCACTCAGAGATATACTTCTGATTAGCGATGTTACAGGTTAGCAATGAAAGTTAATGAAACTGAAACAATACATAAATGATCTTACTTGAGGCTGTGGAGTTCCCCATGCACATTTGGGAGATTTTTCTTTTACACTCTTACCTGTTTCTTTATCTTAACCATCCTTCCAATCGCATAATAACCTCTCCCGATCCTCAGCCTTCTGTATTACTTACGTAGGCAATACCTCACTATTGGCGTCTCGGAATATTAAACTTGAATGTATGAGGTACAAGAGTAGAGCAAAAGAAATTTCCATTAACTCCAGTGCTTTGATTTGATGGACCTGATATGATTCGAGATCTCAACAATTCCATTGCATTTTTCTCCAGTTGACATTCAGTCGTCGTCGAGTGTTGGCCTCTTCTTAACATATCAGATTTTAAGACCGGGCTGCTTTGGTCAGAGTCAGCTAAATAATATTTAACAAGTTTTTATTATATAAAATATACTGAGTTAAAATGACTATAATCTCATCAACAGTGTTTCTGTTGGACGTTCTTTGTTCCTTTGTTCCTTATTGTCAATTGCAATTTGCAATTCCTGAGATTAGTCCCCCGTCAAATGACATTTCCTTACGATCACTCGACTTGCCATTTGAACCCAGAGAGAAATATCCTATTGTCCATACAAACACGGGTTCTCTTCAGGGATACACAATGACCACAACAAATGCTAGAGAAATTTATGCATTTGAAGGAATTCCTTTCGGTAAGACAATTATTGCTATTAAGCTAAAAATTTTATTGTATTAGTTTTTCAAATAAAAACTGTAATCATATTTTAAATACTAAACATGATTTTTAAAAATATTTGTATATGAATTATTACACACTTGAGTAAAATATTAGTCTCGGAATTTGAACTACTGATTATCATTGTTAATTAACCCGTAAGTGTCCATTCTTTCTGCCAATCTAATGCAGTCTATTGCACTTATTGCAAATAAATACTTGAATATGTGTGTACTGCTATATAATACGGTAAAATGCAATAAACAAATGCTTACTTTTAAATATTAGGGGAGGCACCAACTGGCGAAAGGAGATTTAGGGTAAGTAAATTGCATTATGTATTTTGAAGATTTAAGGAAAAAATCAATAAATAATTTTATATAATCCAAAATAGTCGGCATTTCCGAAGAAGCCATGGCATGGTGTGAGAAGTGCGATGAAGCCTGGATCAATTTGCATTCAGCTTCATGCCGTTAAGCTCCTTCGAGTGATGGGATCAGAAGATTGCCTCTTTCTCAATATTTACACACCTGAGCTTCCTAGAGGAGAGAAACACCCCAAAATCCCAGTTCTCATTCAAATGCATGGAGGTGAGTCAAACCAAGAAGGTCATTTTTTAAATAGCGTAAACTCGAATTGGTAAATAATCTCCACTTTATGAAATAATGTTAGTATTTAATCCAATTGATGCGTACGTGAATACTTTACTTTAGTTGCAAAGCAGAGTTACAGTATAAAATATGTAATTTACGTATGTTATCAATATATAATTATATTATGCACGTGCTTTTATTAACTTGTACTGGAAATTTGTACTAATGGTAAATAGTAGTAATATACCTAATGCAAGATCTCAACATAACAAAAATAATATCGTGTACATTACATACCGACTACCTACATATGTATATGGTAGTTCATACGTTTAAATATGCTTGATTTCCTATAGGATCTTACTTGTTTGGAGCTGGATCAGAATATGGACCAAGTTACTTATTAGACAAAGAACTCATATTTGTTACCATCAATTTTAGACAAGGAATAATGGGTAAGGTGTTTCTATTATAAAAGCTAATTAGAACTTTTGTTTTGTTTTGCTATAAGATTGAGCATCAAAGGTTATCAACTTATCAATAACAAAGCATTTACCATTTTCAGGCTTCTTAAGCACTGGAGACATGGCAAGTCCAGGAAACTACGGTCTTAAAGTAATCCCTATACCGCTGTATAGTAGTTTTTATTATATAAGAAACATTTTAGTTTTAGTTCAATATTATCATTAATTACAATTTAGAATTATTGTTGAAATATAAAGGATCAAGCATTAGCAATGAAATGGGTGCATGAAAACATTGCGGCTTTTGGAGGAGATCCGGACAGAATTACAATCATGGGTCAAAGTTCTGGAGCTGTCTCTTGCCATCTCCATTTGATCTCCAATGTGTCTCGAGAATATTTTTCTGCAGCGGTTTCTCTTAGTGGATCAGCTTTTCTCCATTGGGGCGTCGTCAAGCAATTTAGACTTGATGCATTTGCAAAGAAAATGGCCCAACAGCTCAGCTGCCCAACTCATCCGAGCCAAGCGATGGTTGACTGTTTTCGTAAAATCAGCCCAGCAAGGCTTGTAGCTCCACATTTGGCACTTTGGGTAATTATGAATGATTATGATCTACTCTACAAAATTAACCTCATCAAATCATCATAAATTTGATGTTAATTTATATTTGAAAAACACAAAAAATTTTATCACGCAGGAATGGTTTCCGTTTCCATTTGTGTTCTTTGGCCCTGCTATTGAACCAGAACATCCAGATGCTTTCCTCACTGAAGATCCAGAGGTTATTTACGAGCGTGATGGAGTCGCCAAATATCCATGGATGACCAGCATTATGTTAAATGAAGGTTATGCTGGACTTTACGGTGAGTAAATTCAAAACAAATTTTCATCCAAATAAACCTTCCCATGAAATATTTTAATGTTAGGAATATTGAATATAGAACTTTATATACTGATATAGAGAATAATTTTATTTTTAATAACTTTTTTATTCTCATAATAGCCATGAACATTCTTTTGCGATATCAATCATTGAGGCGAAATCCTGAAAAATACATTCCACTCTTATTGGACTTTGCCTATTTGAATGGCACCAAAGAGCAAACGAGGGAGTACATTAAAAAAGGAGGAGACTTTTACTTCCCTAATAAAACTATTCATGAAGTTTCAAGGGAAACTTTTGGCGAGGTAAACGTGCTCACTGAACTATCTCTTTAATATCATATCATGCAAAAATGCAAAAATTCTTATTGCTTGTACTATACAGATATATTTTTCTATCCTATCATTAGTTATTATTTATAAACTCTGTAGACGTACATATTGTAAAAATACGTTATTTGACAATCATAAAATAAGGAAAAGTGCAAGGGTTTATTTATCAGAAAAAATGAAATAATCTTAGAACTTTGATAATCGTTACATTTGTATGCATAACAGCTTGGAACTGACCGCTACTTTGCGACGGGAATTGAAAAGGGAATCAAAGCTCACATGCAAGTTGCTCCAGTTTACTCCTACATTCTCTCATACTTGAGCCAGTATAACATTGGGACGATAATTGGGCAAATACCGGAAGAACAAGGTTAGCCACATCTTTAAAAAATACGTCCTTAATCAATTGGCTAATCAATGATATTTTTTATTCGCTATCTTTTAGGAATTGCACATGGTGAGGAAAAGAGTGGTTTTGTTTGACGTCTGTAAAACCTTTTTTTATTTATTTCTTTTATCTAAACTTTCCACGCAAAATTGATAAATTGGTAAATTGATATTATGTAAGTATAATGTTGTTGTTTGAAATGATAGGAGAAGATATGTTCTTTTATTTTAACTCGACCCATTACTCGACCGGTTTCCGTCACAAGGATCCAGAATACGAACTTTCTCAAATCATGATCAATCTGCTGAGTAACTTTGCTCACAAAAGGTGATTTGTCTGATTACGTCTTTTACCTACGTCCAAATCCTCCAAATTTTCCGCTTCATCCAATTCCGCAATTTTGTTTTTTAATTAATTCTCTCTCATCCAAGGGAGCCTTTGTACACGGAGGGTGGCGAAGATAAAAGAATATGGGAGAAGCAGAGCCATCCTTTAAAGCTGAGATTCCTCAACCTCGCAAAGGAGATTAAGATGATTGACGATCCATTTCATGAGCGGGTTCAATTCTGGGAAAGTCTTGGGCTCGCCGATGCTCTTCCGCTTAGATCACTCAGCAAATTCAAAAAATATAATCGATAATCTCCTATTTTATGATATCGTATATAGGCACATGTGCTACATGCGTGATTTATGATTTGGTGTTTGACTTGATGATAGATACTATGAAGTTATAAAGTATGGGGATTTATTTAATTTTTTATCTTGAGGATTTTTATTTCAAATATCGTTTCAAAATCAATATTGTTTTTCTTCTTTCAGATTAAGTTGACTCAATTTCAATTTTATATTCATATATTTTGCTAAGCCATAATTGTGTCAACATAAATGAAAAACTTGTAAATACAGACAAATCTACACAATAATAAATAAATTAAGAATTATCAAAGCTGAAAATAAGAAATTGAGGATGACTCTCTGACATGTTCACTTTTAAATAATAGGTGTTTTTTAACTTAACATCAAGTTTTCTCTAACAAGAGATTTAAATTCTACATTTATTCATAAATATGAATAATACTCCTTTAATTAAATCTACACTTGTGAATGTGAATCTTAAAACACTCTTTGCAACATTAATTGTGTATCTTTGTTTAACAAAAATTATTTTTTCTATAATATTTGAACCAAAGGACTTTTATATAATTAAATCACAGTAAATGGCAAAAACATGAGGGAACTAACAATTAAAGACATTTAAAAATGGCTTTGACATTGAAACTGGAGAATACTTACAGATGAAAGTTTTGGGATATTTTGTATCGTCTCTTGCACATTGATTTCACATTTGTCTACTTATTCATTTAAATAAGTTAAAAAAATCTAAAAATTAATTTACACGGCTCCAATAAATTATCCACTAAATCATACAATGGATAACTACTAAATCCTACAATGATGACAATGAGCTAATATTTTAAAATAAGCTAACCAATAAGATAAATTGTATCACCTAACATAAAGATTACATATGTATACCATCCGGCATAAATGAATTACAATTTAGCATTGTACACACTACGTAATGTTTGTTGAATTCATCTTAAATTAATGAATCTGCAAGGACTAGACGCATCGTAATAATATTGATCTAATGTTATATATAGTATTTTAGCATATTTAGGTATTATGATTATTTAACAAGAAGCAAAAACAATTTGAAAGTCTTATGAGCTCGTAATATTAATTATAATTACATATATAATACACAATTATTTATAATGTAGTTTAAGGAGTAAATGTAAATTTCTAATAGTTAATGATGATGTCTATTAATGTGATGATAGTGATGAGTCGGAATCATCTATTGCACGGGCGTCTCCGCTCTCTTTGGTGGAGAATTGTTCGAGTCAGTGGAAATCTGTGAGGCGGCATTGCAGTAAAATTTCTTATGAGCGAGAAATGAGTCAGTGAAATTGAAAGAGATTTTGCAAAATTTGCAATACTTGATCTCCAGCTCATCCTCTGAGTTTTTCCCATTGGTTGTTATCTTGTCCTTATTAAGTTTCTCCTTCCCGCTCCCATTGGAATTGTCTGAAGAATTTCCTTCAGTCCCATTCTCTTGAGGATTGAGGAGCAGGAACTCGTCCGCAACTTCCTCAGAGATCTTATGAACGAGCTTCATGTGGCGGACCACGTTGCCCTTGTAGGATGAGGAATAATTGCAAAGGTTGCAAAAGTGAAGTTTCCCTTCGCTCTTCCCACTCCCCGGAGACATGAGGAGAAGCGGGTCAGTCGACGGTTGGTCATCGTCCGGACTACTCGGCTGCTTCTTATCCTCCAACATTGGTTCGAGGTCAGAGGCTGTGATACAAGCAATATAGTCCCCCTCCTGGAGGTCGCACACCTTCTTGTCAAAATGCATCCGAATATGAGTTCGCATTCCTCTGAGGGTATTTCCGCGATAACCACAAAGGACACATTTAAATGCACGGATCCCCGTATGAGACTCGAGATGTTTTTGGGCCGCAGACACAGACGGGGAAAAGATGTCACAGCAGGGGCATTTCCATCCAGTTCCACCGGAACAAGCAGCAGCGTGGGAGGCCATGTCCTCTTCTCCAACTGACACTTTGCATTTCCCACATTTGAGAAAAGTCTTGTCCTTTTTCCCTCCGACCATCTTGTGGTTCTCGTTCTTATTCTTCGTACAGTAGAAACTCTGATGAGTTTGGAGATTGTCGAGTGATGCGAATTTGACTCCACATTTCCCACACGCTCGCCCTTCCTTTTCCACTGGAGATAGTAAGGCGGGCTTTTCCGCGGCCTTTTCGGGAGATTTCCGCTTTTTGTTCACCGGGCTGGCGGACTCTGATCGTTCACTCGCCTCGCTCTTGATTGAGAGAACTGGCGAGGGCGGCGGCGGGGCTTTGTCTGATGGTGGCCCTCCACGAGCCGCACAATAATGCTCTTTATGCACCAAGTAATTCTCGTATTTGTAAAATACAATATCGCATTCCACGCATTTGGAAACTCCCCGCTTCGTCCCGGACACTTGTGGAGCCTGGGCCGGAGTCGCCTGACTGATTGAGTGTTGGAGTGATGCTAAATAGTTCGGATCAAGGAACCGCATGACGATTTCGGGGCTGAGTGCGCTCATGAGAGCTGCCGTCGCACTCGGCGATCGGCTATTCATTAAAATTTGAGGGTTCAATTTGGCGAGACTCTCGTTGAGTTCCGGAGGATTCGACATGAGAAGTTCTGCAAGGCTCTGACCTCCAGCACTTGTAAGAATAGCTCCTCCAGGCAGCTGAGTAGCAATTGGGCTCAATTTCCCTCCTTTTACATCTTTTCCCTTTCCCCTCAAAATCCCGTTTAATTTGCTCGGCTCCCGCTCCGGAGTCATTGAAATAACCAAGTTGGAATTAGGCGGTGATGAGCAGACTGAACTAATTGATGTAGATGAAGGTCGAGAAATTCGCTTCCCACTCCCGTTGCTCGAATGTCGCTCAGAAATCGGGCTTTCTCTCCCTACCCGGTTTTCTTTTTCGTCTTCTTCAGGACCCAATGAGCCGCTCCGGATTGTAAGGTCAATCGCAGGGAATTCTGACTCGGAATTTTCAAATTCCATTTTCACTTTCGTCATCATTTCTTCTTCCTCGTCGGAGGATCGCGGATGGATCCGCCTGATTGTGTCCTTTGGGTCGTTGAAGACATGGGACGAAGGGGGCGAGGAAGGGTCAGGGTGCGGGGACAGAAGCGGTTGAAGAGGGGTTGAGGGCAAAGCCTGAACGACTCCATTGGGAAGAACGACAATTGCATTCTGAGATGGGAGAACGTTTCCAGGAAGGATTTGGGCTCCTTGGATGAAACAATATGGCACAATTATGACTGGATTGGTGGGGAGGACCAGGAATGGCTGTTGAGGGCTCACTTGAGGGCTTGGGCTCTTGCTACTGTTATTTTCCTTGGTCGTCGTCGTGGACAATTGCGAGACTTGTTGAGCCTTTAAAACGTGGCGAGTAGAGCAGTAGTACTGCTTGTGAACTCGGAAAGTCTTGATATTAGTAAATTGAATGTCACAATCTTGACAGTATCTATCCAGTGCATTGACCTCTACTCCGCCACTCTTCACAGAGGCCTGAGACTCTTCGTCGTTCCCGCTTCCCGTGCTCGGAGTCACCGGGGGTCCAGAATGCATCCGCATGTGACGGTTCAAGCTCACTTTCTTGTCAGCTGAATATGAACAGTAAATGCAGGCATAGAGTTTCCCCGTTTTCCCATGTTTCCCACTAAGGTTTTCTGGGGAGTCTTCGGGGCGGTCGTCGACGCTTTCCCTCTTACTTCCCTTGGTGCTCCCCTCAGGCTTCTCGTCGTTCTCACCCTTCTCACTTGCCTCTTTTCCTACAAATCCATTAATTGTTTAGTACTATGAACTAGATAGTGTAAATAATATCATGATTACAGATTAATTGGAAGAATGATTTATTACCGGAATCTTTTCTGAAGGAGCAGTAATAGGTTTGATGGGCTTCGAGAGTCCGTGCAGAGCTGAACTTGATATTGCAAGGTTCACACATAAAGAGTTGTGCTGAAAAAATGAATAAGTATCAGTATGAAATAAAATACCTACACCAACAAATTACAAACATCCACATTATACACAAAAGGATGCATTACATATAGGAATAATTTTTCTACAGGAACTCTCGTCCTCGCACATAAATCTTGAGAAGGGTAAATGGTGAATTAAAAATTTACAATGGAAAAATCTCTATATAAACCTATCGTCTGCTCCTCATTATGCTCGCATTTGATTTTGAACAATTTCCCTAATTTTTTCACACCAAATAACAATCATAATTCATCACCTGACATATAGGATTACAATGATTATCCCCTCCATCGTAATTGAGAGATGAATTGAGAGGAGACGAGGGTGGTTATTGATACAGGGGCACCAGGGGCTATAAATTATTCTTATTACTCTCCACAAGAATTTGGCGAGATAGGGAAATTCACTAATTAAGATTATTCCATCATCCGTTCAGCTCCTTCCTTTCTCGCTCGCCTCGTGGAAAGCTTGTGGAGTTGATTACAACGCGATTTGGGTTCTCGCAACGAGAAACGAGCTCTTGTCTTCATTGTTATGGGCCGAGAGTCGTGAAATAATGGAGAATAAATAAATAATATGGCGGCTCATTTTCTGGAAAAACCTGCTTGAGAGGAATTTGATTCCTTCATCTCACTCGAAAATCGGAGGTCTCCCTTCCGATATTAATTAACTTAACAGCCCCTAATCTTTTTCCCATTACGGGAATCTGCCAATTAATTATAATTATTAACTCACCACTTCTGCCCGACTCGCTCTTTTCGCTCTTGTTACTTGACGGTGTTCCGGCGGGCGCTGGGCAAAGTTCCGCCCCAACCATCGTCGGCGAAAGGAAAAACCTCGCTGCATCTAATTCACAAAAAATACAGTTCATTCCCCATTCATTCATATTCTATTAATTAAGCTGAAAAGTCCAGGAAATCATCTTTTATTGGTCGTTCAATCATTTGTGTCCATTCCATAGTTGAATTATTAAAAATATTACAAAATGCCCAAACGGGGCTGAGATTGGTTTAGTAACCAAAATGTATAGAAATTAGCAAAATCCCTATCAGAGCATTTATTTAATATTTTCATTAGTTAATAATGCAACTAGGGGTCCTTGGACACGCAAATCGAAGCAGACAATAATTAAAGACATAAAATTTAGCCTAAATTGTTAATTATCGTAAATATATACTAAACAAGAACTTTAATCCAAAAATTAACAACTAAATCGAAAATAAAATTTAAGTTCCCATCAAACTTATATAAGTTTATAAAGAATAAAGCGATAGTTTATGAGTTGTAGGAGCTAGAAGTTTTAAAAATCAACCACTTTGCGACGTTTCACAAGAGTATTGAAGAACTTTTAACCAAAATCAATAACTAAAGCACTTCAATTAACCAAATCTGAACAACTTATGTATTTGAAGTTTTCTAAAATATTGAGCCAGAAACTTATTGTAGGAGCTAGACTTAATTACCTTTGTGTACTTTGAACGTTAATGATTCATGGTTTTAATGTTGTTCTTAATATATAGTTTTAAAATTTAATGTAATCATCAAAGGATCGAATTACCATTTCTTATATTTTGGGGAAGTAGGTGAAAGTAGGGGAGACCAGCTTGTAGAAGATGCTGAGGAAAAGACAAGGGTGAGCCATTGAGTTCTGAAGGGGGTCGCTCTGGTGATCCGCTTCCTCGCCGACTTCGGGAATTCTTCTCGTCGGAAGGGGGACTTGGGGTATTTGCGGGTTCCTCCTTGATTGAAATTCCTTCATCGTCGTCCTTCTCCTTCTTGATGGGAAGCCGGAGGTCGAAGTTTCCTTCGGGTCCGCCCTTCCCATCCTCTGCGGCCGCCTCCTCGACTAAAGGAAAAGAAAATGAAGAATTGTAAGAATATTTTTTCCAATCCGGTCATCAGTGAATTAATGGGCTCAGATGGAGAAGATAGCTCTCCACACCACGTCCAACAAATGCAGAACAAGTTGGGAGCAGACAATTTGACTAATAAGAAGAGTATAATTAAAACTCAACTTCCCTTCCTTATCTTCTCCTCATTTACCAAAAGGGCTTAGTACAAGAGTGAGAAACAGGTGCAAATTCGCAAAGTTGGAAGGCAAAGAAAGAGAGGCAGAGAGAGAAAAAGCTCATGTTCCGATCCGATCAAATGTAAGATAAATTACGATTCGCGAAAACAGGTTTATTTCCTTCACACTTATCAGATTCAGAAGAGATAAAGGAGTTGAAATTTAGTTTTAGAGCCATGAAGGTTTGTTATTCGCGAATGATGGGTTCTAACAAGCCGGGGTCTCCTCATTGGCACGTCGTTCTCTCCCCTGCTTCCTCTTTGTCTTCACTAATTAACATGGGGAGAGAGAGCGGGAGCCTTTGAAGGAGGATTTATGAGTCCGGTCGGTCATGTTCGGGTGACATGAGAGGAACCTGTCAGGCCACAAGTGACATCCAAGAGGCGAGTCCAACCAGCGACCTCGCAGTGCCTTTTTAATCCTGCTCGCATATTTGCATGGGCTCAACCCTCGTCACGGACTCCTCGCACGGCTAATGAAATGAAGCAAATGCAATTTGAATTAGGGAACAATGGATTAGACTCGGGAGGCTTATCGGCAGATCTGCACGAAGAATCAGCCGAACGAACTCGGGAGCTTATCTCCCCAAGTCTCTCCACAATTGGCTTCCAACCAAGGCAGTGAATAGAGACCCTGCATAATACCTTGCCAGCATGAACCCAACGCTTCACTCTTCTCGATATTCTCAGATTAGCGTGGCATAGGAGCAGATATGGCAGAAAGGGTTTCCATTAATTTTCAGCAATCACCCAGATATCAATCTCCCTATCACCTTCATCAGACATACAATTAAAAAGGTTCGCTGTAATGGGGATGGTAATCTCTCGCGGCTCCACCTACCACTCCAATCCCTCTTACATAAATAAAGAAGAATTTGTGTTATAATGAGAGTCTTATGACCTTGCGGGGTATCGAGGACTGATCTAAATTGAAGTAGATTCACAATGTATAAATCTCCTCCCTTCTCATCCGCGGAGATATCCGTCGTCTCAAACCACCAAGTTCCCAATAACAAATCATGCTTCACGAATAAACATTACTAATCTCACATTCCTCATCTCGAATCTACTACTTGGGGAGAAGGATAAGGAGACGGGGGCTATTAATTACTCCAGCCCGTAAATTTCACTCCATATTATAACTCATAACGAAAGTTGAAGTTTGACTCTTACTAATGTGTAAGTATAAAATTGGAGCGGGCTTCTCCTATCACTTCCATCTGAGATAAGCTAACTCTGACTCCGCTGCTGGTGGTGCTGGTGAGGAGGAAATGAGGGTGAATGGGGTACGAGATTCTGACGAGGAGTCGAGCTGAGGGTATTTCGTAAAGTGTTATTTATAACATTTAATCTCTAAGTCGAATCGAAGCAGGGCCATTTAATCTCTCCAATCTTCACTCCGACTCCTTTCCAGAGAAGAAGAAGAGAAGAGAATTGTTCTCTCCTTAATATTCGCTCCTCATCCTCATCCAAACTCTCCCCAATAGATCTCCATCTCGTAATAATGTTTAAGGACCATCCGAGCCCAATTCATTTGTTTCCTCCAAGACGAATGTAGAGGATTCGGAGATGTGTAGGGCTATTATTCCCTTTTTACTCGCCCATTAGAAGGGGTGCTTTGTGGGCGAACGGCCCTTCACCCACTCCATTCCCACCTCTCTTTTTTCCACTTCCCTCCTTTCTCATTTATACAAATGGGAGATAAGAGTTATTATTCTTAGAAAGTGAGTGAAGGAGGGAGAATGAGATGAAGGCGGAGCAGAGGCCTCCTTCTCATCTCCCTCTTTTATACCTGTCAACTTCCCTAGGCCTGATAACTTTATGTCTTTATCACTCCAACTACCATTTTTATTATGCAGCCCCATTATGCTTCGGAACGTGTGGAGGACTTTAGCTTCATTCCGTCCGATTGATAATTCCCTCCTTCCCCATTCAAACCGATTGAATAATTAGTGGGTGGATGTGTACCAATGCCCATGAAATGAGAGTGACCGTAATTTGCTGACTCACATGGAGCATGGGTTGCTTAAGCCAAGGAGTTGTAGGAGTGAATAATGCAAACCCTCCCGCCCTACCTTATTGTGTATCTTTGTAATTTTGAATAATAAAGTCGGTTGGGGAATAAGGAGGAACCACGTGTCAGTCAATCAAATCAATAATGAGATGGCCGATGGACGCGATCAACAAGGCGAGCTCTCGAGCTTCCTTTTCCTAACCGATAATAATCCGTCCGGGCATTTGAGTGATCGATTGGACTCTCCTTCTCCATATCTCAAACCTATATTATTATAGTCAGCATAATAATAAACAAGTTATAAAATGGTTTGAATTATTTGATATCAATAAGCTTCTAACCCTTCCACCCTCTCCGGCCCTCCCTCCAACCGATGAAGATCGACGAATAACAATTTGAGTTTAAGTTTATATAATGTTATCGAGCCCTCGTTCCATATCATCACCCACTTCCGGCTCCCTCGTCCCGGGCCCCTTTTCTGAATAAATAACTACATGGGCTCTCTACACAGACAATCAATTCGCTCTTGATATGAAGAGATACTCCTTCGCCATTTACAAGTCATAATAGAATGCATTGGAGAATAATAATATAAGCTTTCTTCTTCCTTATCACACTCCTTGCACAATGCCTTTCCTCCCTCATCGGTCTATCAGTCCCGGAGTCTCCTGACCAAAGTAATTCTAATGGCCACACGAAGTCGGGTATTGATAAGGCATAGGTTCTCCTGGTGTAATTACTCCCCCAGGAGCCTAGTTAATATAAATACGTATGTATTTATTTAAAGATGGCCCAAACTCAACGAGATTCCTTCATAACCCAAGAACTAGTAGACGTCCATTAAGGAATCATGACCTTGATTTAAATATAAATGGAATGATTGAAGAACACACACGCGATGAGTATCTTCAACCCCCATTCTTTGCCGTGTCACTCGTCGAAGAAGGAATTCGAGCAGTCAGAGGGAGATGAGAATCTTTAATCTCCCCTAATCAGCCATTAAATTCTGTATTTACTCTACAACCTATCCATAGTTAAATGCTTTAATACATTCCATTCAAGCGATCAATCACACTCGAGGCCCGGTTCTTTGTCTTGCTTATTATCGAATTTTACCATCTCACCTCCCTATCTCCATCTCCTCCCCCTTCCATCTATCAGCCTTCCATTTTCACCTCCCAATAAACATAGAGAATAATAAGAGAGAACCATTTAGCAAGAGAATAATAATAATAATTCTAATACTACGAGTAAATGCCTCCTTCACCACTTCCAACAAAAGGCTATCTACAGTTATTATAAATACTATGATACGTAGAACCTTGGGCAAGAAGATTCGACTAATTTGTAATGTAATTTATAATTCCCAAGCCTTGCCCTTACTCTCCATCCATTTCCTATTTCCATGTTTAATAAATGAGTCGCGATGGCCAAGAGATGAACTTCCCTGTGATGAAGGATATGAAAAGGGAGTGTCTGAGACAGGTTCGCCGCGGCTCTGACAGTCAGACACGGGATCTTTAACTTGATGACAGAAATGGCCATACTTCATCTTCAGCCATAACTCCCCTTCAAGGGAGTGAAAGGAAGGGGAAAGCGAATGGAATTTTCATTTGTTCCCCATCAGCAGAAAGATAAAGAACATAAAAAAGACTTTGTTTGAAAATTATCATTCAATCCATTATTTTTTATTTATAACCCAAAACATAATTGTATAACATAATCCTTTAATTAGCAAAAACAATTTATATGTGTATTTATTAATTTTAATTAAAAGTACATCTATACATATTAAATTTAATTGAATAAAATAACAATGTTATTATTTTAATATTTTTTGTAAATGGAGTATTTGTATTCAAATTTAGATTGTATTAGAACAAAAGGGCAAAGGCTTTGTATTCATAAGTGGCTTTAAGGTGAACATAATTGAATAAAAGTAAAATGTCGAGTGTCAAAATTATTGAAGCTGCACAGTAAGATGCTTGTAAGATGTAAAAGGATTGTGAAAAAAATAGTCGTTAAAATTGTTTCCTTTTTTACATGAAATTCAATCCTCGGAGACCTGAGACCCTTTTTAAGGCTATAATAACGTTCGTAATGGAGATATTATTTGATTTCATTTTTTGTCTTCCGTGAGAGGGTAGAGGGATTGAAGAGTTGTGAGGAGGTTGTCATAATAGAAAGAGTAGGTGAATAATATAAGGTTTCCTAAATGGTGAGGGTCTTGGAGATAAGCAGAGGAATGCGAAGGGGTTCGAATTATGAGCAGATATGTATGTTATAAATGGTGAGGTCAGAGGAGAAAAAAGGGGTTCCTGTTGACAGTCTCTGTCTAGGAAAGGAAGGTGAGGTATATCAATTGCTCCAACTCTTGGCAGATTGGTGACACCCAAATGCGCTAAACGACTTGATAGTCATCGGCCGAATCCTCCTTCGACCCTCACAAGGCCCATTCTCTCCATCCAAACTTCTCCTCATTATCGTCATTATCTGGAGCCCGAAAACAACCCATCACGGTTAATGGGACTCTTAGCTATAATTGTCAGTTGGACCTTTCACCCCCTTGGCCCCCATCATACCCAATTTGCCGGGCTCAGGTGAGGCCTTTCTTCTCCTGACCTGCATACAAAATGGGCAAAGGGGAGAAGCTCCTCCCGCAATTAGTTTCCATTTGGTCCAATCAACCGGTTTGAGAGGAGTCATCCAAACTCGCTCTTAGAGATGAGTACAAGATGTGAATCACAGAGCCACTTGACATCAAGTCACCTCATCAGTCACTTCCATGGCCGAATTCACCCGACGAGCGACGGCCATCGACACATTTTCAATTTTTGATGAGAAGATCTCGAGGGTGATTATGGGGCCTTCTAATTACGCTTTGGTTCAGTCACACACACAGAACTGGGGTTCGCCCATTATTGCGGGTTCGATTTGGAACTTGGCAGGTCTCTTGGATTTGGCATTCGCAGAGGGCTGATGAAGCGGATTTATCTTTCCTGGAATCACCGTTCCCCGTTCTCCCGGCAGAAGAGAATGAAAACCGGGCCTGGCAGCTTCGCTATCAACTTTGCTTATCTTCCCGAGGCAGGCAGAGTTGGATTTTATCATCCTATATAGACTCATCATACCGAGCCATTCCTTATCTATAATACCTTATTAGAATTTCTATTTCTAATCTTAATGCCATCCAACCAAACAGGAAAAGATAGCAGGAGCCTCCTCACTCACTCTGTTTGAACAAAAGACGTTTTTCGACCGAATGCGCCGGTTCGAGCTAAAGTTAATCAGGAGGAGTCCATCACACCTAGGCTCGATTGCCATCACTAGTAGTGTGAGGATGAGGAAGGGTCCCTCGCCTATCCCTGCTCCAATTTGCTGACAAGGGAAATGACACTTCTAATTACCATCTCCCCCAAGAGAAGATGACACCCGTAATTAAAAGGAGCTTAAAATGGAGATCTCCTCTCAAACTCTCTCAAGCCCTCAACGTCGCTCCTTTTCAATTGTATATAATAAATACAGTATTTATTAAATTTTACAAATCTATTAAATAGTTAAATACTAATACATGGTCATTACTTTATTTAGCCTCTGCATTTATTTCATTCCTAATAAAACTAATGATAATGATACATTAATGCAAATCTTGCGATCTGACAGAACGGATTCGCAGAAATCTCTCCAATGAAATCATGATGGAGTCTTGGAGAGATAATGGGACATGCCGAGTGCGTGATCTCGACACTCATCTCTCGAACTTTGTATTTGTGCACTCGATCGGCGGATGTGAGGGGATGTGTGGGGAGAATGACAGCGAAGGTCCAAGACCTCGGCAGGTCATCGTCTTTATGCATTGAAATTGCGGAATAGTCTATCAGCCCATCTATCTCCGTGATCCAACACGGGCTGCTCTTTCTCTGTCAAAAGGAATCTCCTTCGCAGTGTCAATAATATCCTTGCACACTACTTCGCTCCACATTCCGCTCCGGCTCAAGATGGAGAGATGAAAAACTGGAAAGACGCCTCCTCCTTCCACCACAATCTTTGTCATCGGCTTCACTTGTGGAGCCCGAGTTCGAGGCTAGTGATTAATGTAGGTGATGGATTGATAAACGCACGCGGATCTTTTTTGCAAAAACTTCATTAGCCTCACCTCAATGTACCTGTCTCGGCGGACAATGTCTTGCTTCGCCTCATTTGAAGGAGCTCAGGAGAACAATTCAATGACGAGTGGAGGAAAGAATGTTTTGACAAATTCTAGAAATCCATTAGCGGATGCTCTAACTATCTTTCCTTATACATTAAGAGCCTCGTAAAGTTATCAAGAGAGAACATTTAGGAAAAGATAATCTTTATGTGATTCCTTCGGCTCGCTCAAGCAGTGATCTTGGGCCCATTAGATGCCAAACTAGTTCTGCCCCAGCAGTATAGCAGAGGACGAGTGTCCGAGGAATTGGAAATGCGTCTACCGCCCATAAAAAACCCAATATGTAAATCCAATTGTGTCTTACATAGCTTTCCCTCCTTTATATAATTTGGCACTACAAATTATTTAGCTGAGGATCGCTCAATCTTCACCATCTCATCTCTCCACCACTTTACTTAAACCTAGCCTTGAGTCTGAGACAGATATGACCCCTGATACGGCGCAATTAAAGTAATGTTCAGCCGAGCCTCGTGGAGGGGATGAGGAAGGGGAACGTTTCTAAAATGGAAAAAGATAAGGGACTGTCAGGGGAAGAGAGCGATTTTCCTATCGTTTCATCTCGAATGCTTCGCTGATAAAATCTTCATTAATTCCGAGTTCTAAGGGTTGAGAAGACAGCTGGGTATCTTCTCGAAGAAGAAGGGCCTTATCCGGTTGGGCATCTTCCTGGCCCTTATCAAAAGATCCCATCTTAGATGTCTGCCCAAAAACTCCTCTCTCCAGCTCCTCTCCAGCTCCCTTTCGCACACGCAAGGCTATTACGGCTGCATTATTATCTTGACAGCACACTTGGTGAGCCATAGGAGCCCTCATCTTACTCATCTTACCCAAATTCCTAAATGCTCCTATAATGCAGAATGGGAGAGGGCCGGAAATTCCGTCCCGGTCGCTTAAATAAATTCGACAAAAACGTAAATTCGAACATAAGCTCAATTTTGAAAAATATAAGCCCAATCATTCAATAGCCATTACTAAATAAATGATGTATCGTGAGGGCAAATCGTTAAACTCATTCTTTTCCCCCCAAAGATAAATCCATATCGATAGATTTTGTAATACTTGATTACATTTAGATTGTAAATTGTGTTCGTTATCGACTGTGCAGAAATTCCATTTCATATCTTATTATTTTATAAATATCCACCAGTCATATAAATATAGAAAGACCTCCACAAATAATATTATTTAAATAATAAACCCTTATCATCTCCACTCCGCAGATTGGTTCTTCAAATACGCTGATACATATCGCAAGTGCTCGTAACTCCAATTTGAAATATGATTCAAAAAAGTGGCCATGACTTGTCGACCATTAACTGCTAAAAGGTTGATGCAGCAATAACAAAGCGCGTTTGGGTATTGAAAGAATGAAGTTCGAGAGATCGCCATTCATTCTGGGCCCATTCAAACGGCCCGAGGACCGTTTGAATGACTTCGACTTTCTTCGGGGTTTATTTGAGGAAAAGCGGTCGATGGTATCATCGGGTTTGTAAACATGAGGTAATTCAGCTATAAATCGGCCCAGTTGTCGCCGAGGACAAGAGAAGGAGGCATTAAGAGAGAAGGGAAAATCCGTCTTCCCCACGTCAGCCCTTAATTAAGAGGCCCCCACCTTACCATAAATCTAAAGGTGGGAGTGTGGGAGCAAGGCCGGGAGGTGCCGGGAGCCTCTCCGTCTCGACTGATGTCCGATAGTGAGCGGAGGAGTATCGGTGATTTATGAACTATTTTTATCTGCCAAAGGAAAATGTGGGCTGATTACCATAGAGGATAATGACGTGCCATTAAGCCATCCAAAGTTATTTTGGATTTCCCTATTCTCTGCTTTCTTCTCCCTGGGCCTTATCGTACGGTGGCTGAGAGGATTCGACTCGCCCGTGCCAGACCGCCTCTCTCTCCTTAATGCATCATGCACCGGGGTACGGTGGAGGTATTATGCAGGGGGCAAGATAAGACCCCGTCCTCCCGCTTTCAATCAAATGGCCCTTTAATGGGGAGCCCGGAAAGCCGCCACGAAGCCCGAAGAAAAGATACGGGACAGAATAATAAACCCAAAAGAGAGAGAGAGTTATCTTTCCCCAAGTGTGGGAGAGCCGTAAAGGAGAACTAATAAGTTGAGACTTTGCTCGACTTTACCTATCGCCTTCTCGAGAATGACTCTAAAATATGATAATCTACAAGAAGAATGATCTTTGGCTGGAGGACGGAGATGAAGGATGTGAGACAGGAAGATCTAGCCCTTTACGACCCCTTATTAATGAAACTATATCTCCTGTTTCAACGGGGAGGCAGAGAGAGAGAGGAATCGGACCCAGAGGTCCAATCAGGAGAGACGGATCAGAAGATCCAAGGCCTTTGGCTTCTTATTCTTATAATCGAAAAGTAAGGAGCGGGAGTCGGAGCCAACCTCGCGCTCGTAAATCGGCGAACGTGTATGAATCTCTCTCCGCTGAAGGCGAGAATAGTTAAGAGATTTTAAGAAAGGAAAAGCAGGAAAAGCCATATCGGAGGGGGCCGTGTGTGAAGCCGGAGCTATCTGGACGTCTATACATCACCAACATTGACGCTATCGAATCTCCCATTCTCCGTCCTCCCTCACACGCTCCCAATGCCTATCCATAGCGCAAATGACACTCTGCTAATGCAATGTGAGATTCGAAGATCCCAATCGTCGTCTTCTTCCTCCCAAATCCATTATCCTCAAACCGACACCACAGAAGAGGAGGATGAATGTGGCTTTCACTGTGAGGGGAAGGTCCCCCTCAGGGGCTCCGCCACATATAATTACCCCCCGTCTGGCTCATTAAAAACGGCCCAGAAGGTGGGAGCCTGAATTTTTAAATTAAGCCCCGATACCATTCAGGGCGGAGAAAGTTATTCCCGTGTTTATGAATACAAGGCCCGGATTCTTTATGGTGGTTATCGTAGAACCGGGTGCGGGAATGGAATTGGGCAACGAAGCAAGATCCTTTGTGTTCGGGCCTCAAAGAACCCGAGCCCTTCAGACGGGGTTGGGTGTGGGAGAGATGATAATTTGGAATTCGGCCGCGTTGGGGCAGAATGGTACTCCGGCGGGGAAGATATAGGATGAGGTAAGGTGGGAAGGCGGTTTTATCTTCCTTCACAGGAGAAATTCTCCCACCATTGCATTTTTCACATGTGAGAGTCCGTGTCAATAGGAGGGATATCAGAGTGGGACAGCGGGGTAACCGCAGGGTTGGGCCTTGAAGATAACCAACGGCTGGCTGGCATAATGGCTAACCTGCATAATACCACCAGACCCCCACTGGCCACTAACTAGAGAACCAACGAGGAGGCGTAATCGGACCATCATGAACGAGAAACGCTGCGGTTAGACCCGACTCCCTTTGTTTCCTTCGACAATGGACCCACAGACTTGACCTCCAGCCCGGTTAACGACGTGCTTCTCTCATGATGGGCGAGTTGAGGAAAAGCGAGTGCATTAACGAGTCCTCGAGGTTTCCGCGCTCCATTGAGGGAATTCCTTGATGTCGATTAGAAGAGGAAGTTCCTCCGTGCGAGGGAGCTCCACAGGGACCATCAATAGTCCTTGCTAATAAGGAGGAGCAATTTCCTTAAGCTCTTACGATGAATGACAATATCTTTGGGAGCAGAAGTGAAGGGAATAAGGTGCGCCTTCAAAATTCTCCTTTCCCCGATATCGGAGAATGAATGATGTGGGCCCCGGAAAAAATTTCCATTTTATCATCATTAGACTCGGAGTGTGTAGAGTCCGGATCAGTCACTACCCACGGAATATACTCTCGCTATCGCTCCCGCCTCCCACATTCACGAGAAAATACAGATATGAACTCCCTGACTGACACCTGAGACTTATTGTTATTAAAAATCCAAACTTTTCCCAACTTGGCCGGTTGCCGATAAGAGTCACGAAGAGCAGAAATTAATATCGAAGGGAAATAAGGGCTCTGACACTTAGGCAAGGAAACCCCCACCAGTCCCATTACTGTACTCATTTTTAAAAACCAAGCGACACTTCCTCTCCTCTCAAATCAAGTTTTGCAGGGAGAGGGAAGATAATGAGTTTTTAATTAAAAAACTCCTCCAACAGACCAGAACTCCACCATTATGCCTTCATTCTCTTATGCCCAAGGAAGACACAGGGACTGAGAGTGAAATTTCATGAAACTAAAATATACAACCCAGAAAGTCCTTTCAAATCCATCACTCCTTCTTCCGCCCATCCACTCGCCTTCTTTATCATTACCATTTATCGCTAGATCTCGTTCCTTCTCGATCAATTATTTTTCTTCTGCTCGCTCCCCTAATGAGCTGAAAAGCCTCTTAACATGGAATTGGAGTGGCAAATCTGACATGAGCTTCTGGGGTGGGAGAACAAGTCATTCTCACCATTTTTGTAAATAAGAAAAGAAACTAAACTGGAAGTTGGCTAGCTCTCAGTAAGAACTTCATGTCAATTTTTTAATTTATGAAAGCACATGTAGAATTGATAAATAATATGACTCCACTTTGTAGACTTTGTACTGATAGGTATATTATCACTGTTGTAAATGGGAATGAATGTGAGAATTAATTAAGAAAGTTATTCTCAATTTCGATAAGTGTACTTTAAGTACTTATGTAAGTAGGTAGTAAGGAATGAGAAGTCTATTACCTAGTCTAATTAACCAACGTTGTGCATGTTTTAGTTATTTGCGTCATCAAAGAATTTTCAGACTGCCGGTCGTATTTGCAAAAATTTTTATTCTAAACAATTAAATTCGTAGAGCTAAATCATCCTTCTAAAATTCTAAATTAATTAACCTAGCTTCTGTTGTATTAAATATGTACTGCACTTGAATATTATGTATATAATGTATCTACATATGTCATTTTTCATGTAAAAATTCAGAACCTGGTTGAAATCTTTAATTATTGTTAGGTATGGAGATGGACATTATGTAATTATATAGTATTTTAGTCATTCATGAATGAAATTACGATTCATTGTCAGTAAATTATAAAGTTTCAATGCAGCCACTTTTGTCACAATAAGTACTATAGGATAAACCAATTACATAGTTAGCTCGTAAACAACTTACTTCGAATCGAAGGAAAAATAGAAAGAAACGCTTCAGACCTAAATATCCCCCGTTATAAGAATAAAGTGAGAGGAATATTGAAAAGTAAATGGAGTTATCTCTTTGATCGATTTCCTAAATGGTATGTGATGTAGACAAAACCGAAGATTCATTGAGGGAGCGAAGACGCTTTGGAAAGTGGCGGTTTAGAATGTGGAGGCCGAAGATGTGAGCTGGATAGGAGACAGATAGGAGAAAGGGAATGCGGAGATGGGAGCCAAATATTTACACAGTCCATTTGAGTCTAAATTATCAGCGGCTCGTAGGTCCATTAGCGTTGGTGAATAAATAGATTCATCGGCCATGAAATAATATCTAAATAGCAATTCTTCTTGAGCCCAGCCCCAAAGGTAGGATCTCTAATAGGAGAAGATGAGGAGTTTGAGGATGGACGAGATTAATCGGGATTCATGAGGGTGAGATTGGTCCACCCTTAATACGCAAAGAACTCCTCACTACATTTATAAGAGTCCATTAAAGGGCCCATCATCGTCTCTTCTCGAAGGGAGGGAGATAGGGAGAGAACACATTACTCTCGCCACATTCTGATAATTAGCGAGATACGCGGAATCCATCAGAGGACCACTCACTCCCTAACTGATACCTTAGCCCAGTTTTGGGCCCTTAAAAGCCGTCGTTTTTACTCCATGCTAATGTCCTCCCTCTCGTCCGTATCAAGATCCTAGACGACGATTTATTCTCTTCGGCCGATGCCAAATGAAATGATCATGATGCATGGGGCTCTCCGGAATTAAACTATTATTTCCTATTCAAATGAGAGAAGAGTAAATAGGCCGGCTGAGAAGAGATATTTATTCGTGACGTAGTTCCTAAACCTCTCACCCCCAAACACGTCAGGGTTCGATTAAAAGGAATTACAAACAACCTCCATTGGGTGACCTCGCCAAGGAGGGAGAAAACCGAGCGGCCTGAAGAGGTCAGAGGAGAAATGCAATTCCAATTAAGTACCGCCTGGAAATAATGAAGTGAGGGCAAAAGGAAATGTTCGGGGCACGCAAGCCCAAGACTTTTCAAAACTTGAACAACCCTTTGATAGCAAGTAACTATACACAATCCATTTCCCTTTTATCATCTTTTTCAATCATATGACTTTTTCTCCATCCTCCTTATCCGCTCCCTTATCCTTAGGATGGGAGAGATACCCTTTGAGTGTGTTGGAGGCTCTGGCTCTCAATTCCTGGATCCTTTTCAAGATTATGCTTGTGGATAAACATACGTCTCTCACTAAAAGCTCCCTTCCTCTCAAACCCAAAGGAATCGAATAATGAGGAAACAGATGGTTCTTCACATGAGACATTCCATTACACTCTCATAAACCCATTTAAAAGGTGGTCTTCCTCGGAGTTAAACGGCCCTCGTTTAACTCGCAATTAAACGTGGCGGCGAGACACGCCAGCTTCATCTCAAACGTCAGGAAGCGATTTATCCCCTCGAACCTGACGGGAGATTCGCCGCGGTGTGTGGCGAAATGAATTGCCTCTGCCTGGCTATCTCGGATTGTATATTATTTAAGAACCATGTTCAGATTCGCTCTTCGGTCCCGAACAGAGGCTTGGATTGATTGCGGAATTAATCTCGCGGAAGGCTCAGGCTAATATATTCTAAGCTCCAAAGGGCCCCTCCTATGCCACCTTCGTTTGAACACAAACTTGCTAGTCAATGAAAAGCTCATTTTCTCTTCGACATTAGGAGTGAGAGTTTAGGAGGGAGATAAAAAAGGCATAATATGTTGGTGTGTGTGTATCGTTTTTTGGGACAGGGAAGATGTAGTGAGTGCGAGTGTCGGAGAGATAAATTGAATTGGAGAATGGAGAAGAGCCGAGAGCATTCCCTCGGCGGTGACGGGAACGGAGGAGGTCAGGAAGGCTGAGAGCTTATCGCTCCGATCGTCCTGATAAGCCTCCAGATTCAGATTCAGCCTCCCTTCCCCATTCAGAGCTCCGAGAGGTTTGGACTTTAATCTTTCCCTCTTATATATCACTCCCTCCCATACGGTTCCCTACCACTCTCACGGATCTCTCGGCATTCTTCCGCTGCTCCGAATCTCGCCAAGTCACTTGGCCTATACGGTCCCATTTTAGTGATTTGATCTTAATCTCGTTTGTCAATCATCTCCCACGAAACGAAGAGATGTGAGGGCTCAGCATGCGTGGAACGGACGAGTTCCCTTATTGGGGTCACTTCACCAAGGAACTGGCTAAGTGGAGAGGAGACGACATGCGAAAACCTAGGTGGTTTATTAGCATTCAACACACCGGTTCGGGTAGATTTAGATAAGGGCTTATAATCGGGAACGAGGGGAGCCAGAATTCTTAGTGCACATTAAAAGGAGTCTACCTCATTTTCATGGAATTCCGAGGGAGCGTTAGTTAATCATCAATTAGGTGGGGATGGGTTCTCTGGGACTAAGAGTCCTGATAGGAATCGAGCCCCATACGTCCCTTCTACCTCCGACCGACCTCTTCACCTTATCAACCAGCGTTTGGAAACGATAAAGAAATGGCCATTTGGTGGTAGTCTGGAAATTATCAGAATAGGAGATCGGCGCCTATTCGGCGAAATCCTCGGAGAAAGCTCCTTCCCCGTCACTCTCTCACTCTAGGCCGAAGGTGGAAGGAATCCAGTGGCATACGAGCCATTCTCGTTAGAAATGGCTGTTTGATCCACAATCTCGCTCCAAGTCAAAAGGGAAGCAACAGCAAGCAGAACACATTCATCATACTTCCACTACTTTTAACCAAATCCCCCTCACATGCCGGGCCTCCAACCATCAGATTTAAAAAACACGCCATTTAGATAAACATTTCATGTCCCGAGCCACAAATGCCTCAAATGGCGTTCCTTGAATAGCTACAGATGATTGCTCGCATTAATATCCAAAGGGTCCGAGGAGGGCGGGCGGGTGAAAGGTGGAGGAAAGCTCAGGAGCAAAGGAAGAAGACGCCCCATTATCCGCAAATACAGACTTGTTTGTCATCTGTCAAGAGAAGACAGGTTCGGAATCCATAGCTTCACGAACCGCTGGGTCTTGGAGGAAATTGCTTGTCTTTCTCCTCCAATTCGCGAATTTCTCTCTTTGGAAAGAGAGAGAAAGCCCATAAGCCTCTTCCCCTCCTCCTATGACAAACTGACATGTGTCAAGGAGATGGCAGAGGAACTTATTCCTCTTTAATGAACTTCCCGACCTCTCCCGCATTCAAAGCAGATCCCACTCACAGTTTGTGATTCGGAAATGACGGATCCTGTAGCTCAGCCCTGTCACCTCCTGAGAGTTAGTTTGAGTTCGGCCGGGTTGTTCGGTGACAAGGCTAATTCCCCCCATCACTCTCATGCAAATGAACCCAATGAAGGGGCGTTAATGGTGAGAAGGAGCTAAATAAGGGACGAGGGAAAGATCTCTTCCTCAGATGAGGTGTGAAATCGAGGGCGCATCTCACCTACTTTACGACAATCCCGTCTGCCGGACTCTCATTACCCTCCGAGGAGGAACAGGTGAGGTAATGAAGGCATTGAGAGAAATGGGCTGTTAGTGGGAATTACATGGAGAAGGCAGAGAGAACGGGCGGGGATGGAAGTACCATCTAATTCAGCTTATCGCATTAGAGCCGTTGCATACATAATTATTTGACTAGCCGTCGTTATGAACAAGCTGTATATTGTATGCTCGGCTCTGGCTGATTTCGAGATAAACGTTCGCCTTCATCTCTCTTCTTCTCCAGCGAAACAGGTTTGGGGCGGCCGAGGACTTAAAAATCTCACCTGACGTGATGGGGAGGAAGATGAGGAGCTCTGTTTGGCCGATAATGGGGGATTCGTATAATAATACAAAGAGTCAAATAACTACAATGTGTGAGGGTGTGAAGGGGGGGGAAGTCGTGAGTGAGACCTGTGCTCCAATCCCTACCGATCCTCCTTCCTGATAATTTCTCCAGGATGCTGCGGCGACAAGGGCTGATTCGCCCATTCCTGGAAAGGATCTCATCAAAGGGTCGTTCCTGTCACCTCGGCCCAGACATCTTCAAGATCTCCTCGCCCGAGTTCCCAATAAGTCTCATCAGATAATGAGGTGGCCTTTGGGTCACCGGAGAGACAGCCTCCCTCCTCGTGGTCCCCCACCACAACTCCACCTCTTTTACGGCTCAGCAATAATAAAGATAGAGGAGAGACAAGAGATAATAAGTGAGTGATATGAGAGTTGAACAGTTGGACTTTTCGCCCATCGAATGAACTCCTCTTCCTGAGCCCTCCCTTTTGGACCCGTACACATGCAATACAGAGAGTTTTATTTTATTTTCTAGAGTCACTCCATCGGCGATAAGGAAAGGGAAAAAGTTGAAAAAACGGTAGACGCTTGTCAACTGATAATCCGGACTCCAGATATCATATCTTCAACTTTTAGTTCGTATCAGTCAACAGAGGATTGGGAATCTCTCAGTTAAACCCACAATATCGTCCATTTCCCAAAAACCTCAAACTTTTTGAACGTTGGGGATTGAGCAGGAGGATCTTATTGGGAGCAAATGGCGGTAATTCTGAGAAGATCCGCTTCCTATCACTCCTTCCACGCCAATAGCTTTTGTTTATGCGCATCCTGAGGAGAGCAAGAGATTACAATTTTTGCCCGATGAACATATAATATTACAAATAAATATAGTGAATTATAATATAGAAATACATACGTACATACGTAATAATTCATGACTCATTTTCCTCATTGTACTCCCTTGCATGAGAGCGAATATGGAGGGGGATCCTTCCTGTTCTTATCTCAATCAACCGCTACGCAGATAATCCAACTATTCATATCATCAATATTTCCTCAACTATCGTCCGAGATCCTTCTAATGTCAACGTGGGTCATAATTCAAAATAATACTTTTCCTTTCCTTTGACAGACTGAGTGAGTGATAAGGATAAATGTTACTGGAAAGGGCCGGAACTGAAGACAAAATCAAATAGTCGCAATGCTACTACGATTATTTATTATGTATAGTTAAAAATGACCAAATGCCTTCTTTGAATTTTATTCTGAAGGTGAAGATTGGGCGCTGAAAGGTTGCTTTTTCTAATTAATGCTCCGGATCCCCATTCAGAAACATTGAATAAAGAAAAAGTCGACGATTAAAAGAGCTACGCTTGAGTGATGTTTCAATCGAAGAATCGTGCCTGGGCTTCTTGTCTTATTAGCGCATTAGTCATATGGTCTGTTTCCGTATATGCGATGTCTGATAGGGCTAATGGCATGTTGGAGCTTACAATAAAATTAAGGCACTTTTAATTCGATTGCTCAAATTATCTCGGAAAATCGAGCAGGAATGAACCTCTTGTTCTCATCGAGCCAATGGGAAATTGCTCCAGATTGACAAATTTTGCATGACGAGAGCGAGGTCTTTGATGTCCACCTCAAAGATCGGAGGGCGGATAGGAGCCGGGAGGTTTATGGGTACGCCAACAATTTCCCTCCACCTCAGCACGGCAGCCACTCAATAAATGAACGCGAGCAGTTAATAGAGTACTTATACATACACTCCGAATGTAATGTATTAATGTACGGCTGGATGTGTACATGTTATAAAATGTGAGCTTTTTGGCTTCTAAACCCCTTCCCGGCTCCTTACGTGAGTGAGGAACGGTGAATTCTTATCGGGCCGTAGACTTAGGCGACTCTTTCAAGTAATTGTATGGGGAGCATAGGGTCCGGCTCAGCAAAGTCGGGGGGAAGTTGAGGGAAGGGTGGAAGCAGGGAATTTTCTCAATTTATGTTAGGGCCTTGCTTTGTATTGATAGCACACTCGATTGCGCTCAGATTTTTCATCCAAGACACTTTTTAGAGAGAAAACACTGGCAGAAAGCCTGCCATCCTCGTGATAAGAAACTTGATTTTTCTCCCTCAAACATCATATAAAATATATTCAATCTGTTGGGCTAGATAAGTCTTTCAATAGAAAGTCGAATGTGGAGAAGATAGTGTCTCTCACGAGTCTTCAGCTGCCAACAATTTATTACACTCGAGGAATTCTCTCCCTTCTCTGCCTTCATCACAACCTACGGAGGACGGAGATGATGATGATGCGGCTCGTGTATCATCGCCCCTCACCTCAAACACTACTCTCTTAATTTCCAATTAAAGGGGAGCCGATGAGGTGTTGGGTAGGTTGTAAGATCGCTTTAAACCACTCACCGTCCAAATGAACGAGTTTCCCTACAAAGTGGCGACAAATGAGAATGGCCTCTTCATTCTCCCATTAGACTCGCTGAGATAATCGGAGGAAACTCGAGGAGAGTCATTGGTTCCGCGCGGGTCCACCGGCTTCTCCCCTCTCCACCTTCCCACCTTTAATGGCCCACAACTTTACGCAAGAAGGGAAAACAAAACACATTTTATGTCGGAAAGTGAAAATTACCATCTCTGGAGTCCACAGATTGGCATCAGCCCTTCCTATCCTCACAGTCGCAGACCAAGGGGAGGTCGAGACAAAAGTTTTCTGTTTATCATATCAACTCTTTAGCTTTGGAACGCGGCTCAGGAATGCGACTCATTGTGAGATATCAGGTCTCAACAGATTACAATTATAATATTCAGCAATGATGATGGTTGGAATTTGTATGATTCATCTAAGTTCCGACCTACTCCTCACTTCCCATAAGATCCCAAGAAGTTGAAGAAAGTTGGAAAGATATGGAAGTATTTATGTATTACGGGGAATCTCTATAAATCCCTACTGACACCAACTTGCCATCTGATAAGGTGACTAAGGCTAAAAAAACATTGGGCCCGGGCATTAAAAATGATTCAAATGGCCACGTGGATGAATTAATTACGAGAACGTCGGAACTGAACCAGAGTTTATTTCCTAATAATTACGAACTCTATCCACACTAATCTCAAGGGTCTCAAGCTCCACTTATTAATGATCCTTGAAAACCTGGGTACATTAACACAACATGGAACTCCGGGTTTCTCCGCAGTGACCATAAACACTTTTCGAGCTTTAATTACTGCGATATACATTTACATAAAAGGGATTGAAGAGATAATCACGACATGGAATGGGAGAGTGATGGAAGAGTTATGAGTTGATAATGAGCTCGAGAGAAAAAAAGCAAGTTGGGAAAAGGAGGAGCAGAATAAGGAGGGTTCAAAGTCGCTCACTCTTCGGCCGCCATGGTCAAGTTAATCCTTAGCTCAGCTGATGCTAATCTCAACTTCTTCATATAATACTATATGAACCCATCGGGCCGGAGGAGGTGATAGGAAGCCTGGTGGGAATAACAATTACGTCGTTCCAGGTAAATATTTAATAATATTGACGTCAATAACTGGATGAGTAAGTTGAGGTAAAAAGATAACCCATCAATTTCTCGCACCTATCATTTCTCCATCTCTTTGTATTATATAAGTAGGTGTAATCTTTTTTATTTTTTCCATTGTTTTCGAATTCGCAAGTGTGTAGGAGGAACAATGTACTCCTAATTGGGATGGGTGAAGCAGGTGCCTATTGGGTTCGCTGGCGAGAAACATTTCTTGCTCAGAGCCCGGAAACATTTCCCTCCACTGCCGGTAATCGGGCAGATTGTGTGTACATTGTGAACTCATATCCCAATTCCAATCCACGGTCTACGAAATACAAAAGTGACTTATCTGGCCATCATCTACGGAATTACAAGCTGAGAAGCCAACAGCTTCATCGAAAAGGAGTAAGCAGAGCCGCGTGTGCACTCAAGAGTCGCTAAACTCAAACCATTAAAGCTCTCTACGCACAGCAGGAGCTCAAGAGCTCCCCAACCAAACCTCGCAATAATCTCTAATACGTCTCGGGTAATAATGCTCCTTTTCTTCCACCGCAATCGGCAGTTAGTTGGAGTTAAATAAGTTCTCGAAATCACTTTAAAATCGTCTGGTTGGAAATGAGAGCTCTTTTTAAATACGATATTCTTATGTTCATGGTACTGGTAAGTGTACCAAATAGTGTTTATGTTATAGTTAGTTTTAAGTGAGTTGGTGGACGATCGTAAATGAGGAAATAATTATTTGATTTGGCGATAATGATAGGCATCCCCTTTCACAGCAGTACTGTTAGGATCCGGGTATGCCTTCATAAGATAATGCAAAGATATGAAGGAGAATAAATAAAAAGAGAGGAAATTAATAGGTAATGGAATGAGTGGGTCCTTAATCTCTATACTTGGATGGATGGGCTTATTTAGCAGAGGGCCATAAAGTTAATGGGGCCGCGTGGGGACTGTGTGGGCAGACTACTAAAACTAAATACGAGAACTGCCAAGAGCCGACCGCCGAAGCTCAGGCTAAGTCCTCCTCCCTCGCCCTTTTCATCAAGGGCTCCTATCCAGACACCATCAGCCATAACTCAGATAAATTACTGCCAATGACTCGGGCCACAATATAAACGATTATCTCGTAGATTCGATGAAACTCACGCTCGGAAACAGAACTCACATACGGCTCCTCTTCATCAAATCCTGCCCCCACCTCCATTATTCCTTCATTATTACTCCCCTATCATTTGCCCCTCCGTGAAAGCTGGAAAACATACACAGGACGACTCAATTCCCTTTTTCATCCTCCCATTTTAATTTATGGGCCTTCGACCCAGAGTGGATTTATAATGGGAAATTATTAGTTTTCAACATGGGAGTCCATCAATATGAGACCGAGATGGGCCCGAATTACGACTTGCACTCTTGCCCTCGCTCGACTGGTTGGATTATGGAAATGGGCGTAATGGATGACTTATGCTCTCACAGCTTATAATGAAGATGAGGGGGATTCGGATAGCGTTCATGAATTTAGAAGAGCCGGTAGTCGTGGCAGAGCTTCATTCCGTATGTATCGAGCGAAGGAGTTGATGGATCGGGTTTCGTTGAGGGCATTTCATTTCCTCCGCCCTCCTCTCCCCGATAAGCCCGAAAAGACTCGACATCTTTCTTGAGGAGAATGGCCGGAGTGTTCATTGAATCTCAATGTGGTATCGAGGAGAAGTATGACGGCCCTTTCAAACCTCTTAATTCGGACTCGGATCAAAATCGGGTCTCAGAACCCCAGCCTCCATTTCCCTCCCACATTTGTCCCGTTCGTGTGGAATTAATCTAGAACAGATTTGGCGGGTGCTCTGGCAGGCAGATCCTCGCCCATCATTCAACTCCTTCTCCTTTCATTTCCGCCCTCCTTCGGATCTTCCAAATAAATCGGTTTTAATTTCCCATTTGCTCACTCCTCCAACCACCATCTTCGCAAGGGATAGGATGAGCCCGCCGGAACTCTACCCCTCAACGTCTCTAATGATATTAGCCGGTGACAACGGGGGAGCGGAAGGAAGGAGCCGACGAAGGAGCCGGCTCTTCTCTCACGTCACCTCCCCTTTTAATTTACCCCACGTCCACACTCCAAGTCTCATCCATTTGATTCCCATTGACAGTCGGCTGTCAGGGGAAGAGAAAGGCCCCTTTGACAGCTCCAGTCGAGCCAAAGAGACACTAATCTCCTCTATCTCGCCTCCCTCAAAGGGGTGAGAAAGCTCCTCCACACACACACGGAACTTTTTGAGCAAAGAAATTATCAGCGACCGACATCCATTCTGGAGACGCTGGATGACTCTCCCCCTCCGCCCTTTATCCACAATTACGGAGTGAGGAGGAATAAATCTAGAGCCCCATCGTTCAAATCATTACTGTCACTCATTTTCTCCCACTCAATGGGTAATATCAATGAGAGCATATCAATTACGACAGAACCTCGTTCCTTCTCCACCTCTCTCCTCTCGAATAATGAGGGGCGAAGGTCCGAATTAGGAAGTAAACTACAGCCTGCTCGCACGATATGTAAATAAACCAACGCCTAAGACCTTCCTCATCTCTTCCATCTCTCCTCCCGAGCCATCCCGAAACTCTACAATGGGGTAGACGTGGAGAGAACGGAGGGTGTATGGATATTATTATTATCAACAACCCCCATCATCACCAGCCCTCCAATCTACATGCATATTTTAAATATGTACTACATACATATACATACATACATCCACACACATTGAAGGCCTAATCAGACAGAGTAATAGATTTTTCGCCCTGTGACTATACTCATTATCCTGGCTAATAAATCAGCCATCGTTTTCTGCCGGCCCACGCTTCCCCTTATTACGATCCCAACGAGATGGTGAACTGAGGGGTAAATCCACATACTCATGCTCAAAGACAATACTCCCATCTTTAGATCTTGTAAATATATCGAGTGTGAGCGAGATGGGCCATGGAGCCCCGAGGCGGAGGAATTAATCGAAGGGTCACCTCGCAACCCTTCTCCTGATCCCAATCTCCCCGATTCCTCCCATAAACGTAATGTGATAATGAGGACTCACACAGCCATCGCTTGCAGACACTCTCCTATATAAATAGGTGAGTGGCTGCCCTGCCCATCCAATAATGTCTCGCTCCCTCGAAGGGGCCAAAGATTCATCTCCTGCTCCCATCGATCATAGGAGAGATGAGCTCGTACGGGGCAAATGGTAATAACGGCCATTATATGCCCATTGTTCTCCCTCTCACATTCCTTCGCACCCTTCGAGAGGTCTGACGAGATTGGAATCGGATTCTAATTCTCTTCTTAAGATATCGGGATGGGAAGAATGTTTCCGGTGAACCCTGGACCAATTTGTTCCCTGGGTCGAGAGAGAAAAGTCCAAGCTAACCAAATGAACCTAGAAGTATTTATGAAGGGGAGAAACTCCTATTTTCAATTCCTCCCTATCTCCACCATGAGATCATAATTCAAGAAAGGGGCAGGAGCACGATTCTCACTCGAGAACTAATCCAGGAATCTATATCTCTTCCGACCTATCTGATTCCATAACTTTCTTTTTGCTTCCTCATTAATGGGCCAAGTTAGCCATGGACAAAAATATATATACATAGTATCCTTATATGGATGGAGTATGAGTGATATGGGCTGGATTCCATTACGCCTTCCCCTTCGTTCCCCTCCTCTTCAATCAATTTCCTTTTACATCAGATAGGAAGCCAGGAGATAAACGGAGAAAAACTCTTGATGAGCGGGAAAAGGAGATCAATGTCGAAATTGAATGGGTAATTTACATTTGGGCCCCATAAGAACGATAAGGATCTTTCTCTCTTCAACACAGTAAGTGGAGGAGCATCAAGAGCAACACTGCAAACTCCTATACGTAAAATCTCGACTTGGCCGACCCAGTAAATTATAATTCCCTATCTCTCCCAAATCACTTAGCAAGTGGGGAAAGGATAAAGAAGCCATAATTCCTACCAATAATTCCTACCTTGGAAAGAGAAACATGGTAAATGATGAGGCCTCCTTCGTCTACCTTCCTCTTCAACTCATAACTCTACCTGTCACTCCGAGTAAACTAACAAATCATGAGCTCTTTCATATTCAAATCTCTCGGGGACCAACAAAACACTTCTCCCCTTTGATGGTCGTGATAAAACGGCATGGATTCTGCAAATGTCCCATGTAGCATTAAATCTTTTCCTCGCAACCTCTCTAGCCCTATTATTACGACCAGTCGTTTATTGAGAAAACGTTGGCAAGATTGTGGAGCCCAATTAAGAAGAGATTTTACTCGTGTAAAAGAGAAGTTTACAGGTGTTTTGACTCAGCTCCCCTTCTCACATTTTCTCAAGAGATTATACGGGCCTCAAGTTCATGCAAACTGGGCGAGTGATCCTTGTCGGATAAATTAACATGTGTTTTCAAGTAGTTTAAATAAGAAATTATATTTCTTCCTATCACCCTTTTTGCCATTGGAATTATCATAATTTATTTACGTACCTAATACCTACGTCATTGTATTTGGTGCACAATTATTTGTATTTGTACATGTATTAGCGGAGTTATTCTTATGCCGGAAAGATAGAAATAGCGAAATAGCGAAATAGAAATAATCTTTAAATCAGTTCATATTTATAATTACAATATTAAAGATTTTTTGCATGAATACAGTTATAGTTTTAAAATTATTGCATATGCTGTACATGTGAAACCCAATAAGGGATGAAGAGATTGCAAGGACCGGCCTTGCCAAATAAATCCCAAATTCTGACAGGAGGATCTCCAAGGACTACTTATCGAATTAGAAATTCAATTTATCTTGATTCCTCCGAATCGGCGAAGAGAGGTGCTAAAGGGGGATCTTTATTCAAGTATCCTTGAAAATTAAATAAATATGTCCCATCTCTCTCTCATGATCCCTATTTGTAATTTAGCCTTGTAATCTTCCTCTTTTTGAGAGATTAAAAGAATAAAAAAGCAGTGAAAATTATTCAAGATCTACTCGCGATTTCAAATGCCGAAGAAGCGAAATTGAATCCCAGGTAAGGGAAGGTTACACGTGATGAGAATCTTTGACTTACATTTAAGTGGTTTCGGGTTGCTCTGCTTTCTTCTCGACATGATTTCTCTCAACAACCTACTCGGACCAGTGCTGCATCATTTCATTCCCATTAAACCCTGTCTCTGCCAAAGTACACAATGAGGGGAGACTATTGTTCCAAAAATGCACAGTTGAAGATGGTCAGACTCGAGTCATTGTCGTCGATTTATCTCTTGAGGAATACTACTTCGTTTGTAGTGGGGAGACGTGGAAGATGGTGATCTCCATTAGAGGTGATTTGATGATAGATTAATACCAACTCCACTCCATTGTGTTCCGGAATGCGAGTGTCATTTATCAGTGATCACATCACTTGGGGTGTCCTTGTAAGTAAACTCGTGCGGACGAGATTAAGGAAGAAGATCGTGGAGGTGTGGAGATGATTGGGGAGAACTTGGAGAGAGTGTCTGATGTGGAGGGAACGAACGTCGAGTGGAGACTGAGCCAACTTCGCTCCACCGCCACTCACCACACTCCACCTCCACGAGCCCTCTACAAATACTTTTGGGGGATCCTACGACTCTTGTGCAGTCACTCCACTGCATACGTTTACAATTAGTTAACTTAAATTTTAAAGTGAGTGGGAATTTCATTACTTTTACCTCTTATTTACTTTCAATTTCATTAGCAACTAGCTAGCACTAGCCCTAAGGAAGTAAGTTTCAATAACGTCTCTCATTAATTTAATAATTAATAAAAATTATAAAAATCAATCCCCACAATCAACTACAGACAAGCCATACTGATATATCTTTTTTGCCAGGGCATTTTATTTGAGTTAGCGGTAGTTAATTTTTTAATAAAATTGCAGTTAAAATAATAATGATTATGAATATAATCGTTAATTAAACCATCGTCAGGTCTCGATATATTCAATAAAGACATTTCTAATGATTCATGATTTTCCAATATAACTACTATTTAACTAGTATTTATTTAAGAACATATTCATTTATGAGCGTATGTATAATAATGTGAAGATTAGAATAGATTGGAAAATGGATTATAACTAAGCACTTACTGAAGCTCTAATTCGACTTTGGATGAATTAAGCATTAGTAATGGTACAAATAAAGATTATCCTATCGCTCAAGCTCCACATTTAAGGATTCACATCTTGTGATAAGCATGTACAGGCTATACTGGATGATTATTACTCAAATGAGGAGTGAAATTATTCATACAAATATATCATTGTGTATAATTAAAATATCCTACTGAAGAAAGTATACAAAGTCATTAATTTTACTGAAAATAAATGTTTTCTTATACGATTTATATTCTGAGCACATCCGACCCGTTCCATCAAGCTCAAATAATAGATCGTTATATTATGAAAACTCGTAAATTCTCAAATAATATATAAAAGAAATGAGTAGTTAAAAGATTGTGAACTCCAGTCCATATCTCTCTAATTAAGATGAAAGAGTCTCTCAACCAGAACCGTAACGAGTAACGACGGAAAGGTGAGATAAGCCGAAGAAGAAAACTTGCCAACAGAGAAATAAGCAAGTAGCGAATTAGGGTGTCGACTCTCTTCATCAGATCCAACGTCACAATGAGAAAAATTAAATTGATTGATAAAAAGAAGGAACCACTTAGCAATCAAGCCCATGAATTTAATTTAGTGTATTAGCTACATAAATATCTCTACTTACTTTATACCATAAGCATTTAAAGTATTATTACCAATTCTCATTGATTCAGGCCCTGATGTCTTTTGAGATGGGGAATAACACTCGTTAAGTCGAGTGAGAATTGACTCAACGATGGCCAATAGAGATCTGGTGAGTGTGATTAGCGATTATGGAAGTGAGTGAGAAGGGTCATTAGAAGGAATAATACAGGGCATAAAGGACGAGAACCTTCATTTGCTAAATATTATTGGGGGAGGAATGTGAATATTTGAAGAAAGGCCCCCCTCTCTCTTTTATGGAAAGGATGTGGAAAAATGAAGGAGAGATAAGTGGAGAAGCTCTCCCCACTCCCATTATTCTTTATGATATTTCTCAGAGTTGTTCTTTAACTTTATTTACTGATATGGAAATGGATAACGGATGGTGTTTTAGAGGTCATTTGATAATAAAATTCAAACCTTCAACAATGGAACAACTACTTGTGTATTTGTTTTAGAGGTAATAGACAAAGGCTATTAAATCCTCTTCCATTCCATTCCCTGCAAAGTGCGTTTGCCTCCCTTGTCTAATGGGAGACACCTCAGGCCCCTGATGTAATGGATGAATTCCTCTCTTCACTCAACCTTACACAAAATCTCCTTTATGCTAATTTTTGCTCGCGTCTCCTTTGCGACACTCATCTCCGCGAATCATTGAAGGGGGGAGACATGTATGTATAAGTTAAGTTTTTGCAGTAGGCCCTGCCTGGTTCGCGAGAGATAATGATGATGAGCATCGAGTTTTCTCGGAAACTTGGCAATTTTCGATATTCGGTACTTCATGATAAGAGGGTGATGGAAAATGAGTTTGGATGTTTTCCTATGAGGGGCTAGGAGACTTGATGGAAGATATCTCCGTGATGGATCTCTTGTGTCTTCCTCCCGACCCATCTCTCCCATGCTATAGGGGCCAACTCTCTGTGTAATATTATCAATTCCAGTAGTGGGCTTATGGATTCCAACCGGTGGGGTATAGCCGCCACATCCTTCTTTATCTCCCATTGCATTGTTTTCATTTCATTTTTCTAGTTCCTTCCCCGAGGAGGAGGGAAAAGTGTGGCGGATCTCGGAGCCTTCCCTCCTCTTGATAAGAACCCCTCATCAATAATAGAGAAGAGAAGTTGAATAATTATTTCATTTGCATACTGTGATTCATTATTCCATTAGTCGTATCTTGATCCAGAGGCTCCTTAGCCGAGATCTGCTCTCTGCGCCTCCCCCTGATTACTCCACTGGAGAACTTGATATTCCCGGAACCTCTCCAACCACCTTCCCATAAATCGTTTCCTCTAAAACTTTTAATCAAATCTTGAGGGCCCTGCTATCTCAACCTGACTAGAAAACGTAATTATCGCACTTTGAGATGAACTCAACCTCTCAGGTCCATTACTTAACGTGGCACTGTACCTCCCCAAACCTCACTTCATCCATCTCCCTCATTTTATGGACAAATTTATGTAGGCTAAATATATATAAAATCCTAAAAGCTTCTCCCTATCTAACATCAACGAGAATCACGAGATAAATCTACAAAGAGTATCTATGAATTGACAATTCCATTAGCTCATCACATGATGGCGATTAGAGACCTAAAAGGTTCAGAATCCTCCGATGATAGCACTTTAATGGGGGGGGGGGACTTATCATGATCCTCCTCTTGTGTATAGAAAGTGGAATCAAACCCACAGTACTATATTTACATGAGCCATTGGAATGGACTACAAGATTATCAGTCGCTATCGGTCAAAGCCGCCAATATTATTTACCGACTCTCTTCTTCATTCCTTCTCAGTTTTGGAACAAACTGCGATTATATGCCATTGTATAACCTCTTATAATAACCATTTTGAATGAAATAAATAATACATATGTAATAGTAACTCCGGTCATGTAAGCTGGCGCTTGGTACTCAAAATGTTAAAGCCAAAAAATTATTTATTCCTATCTAAAAGTAAAATATCTATCTAAAGATAGTTAAAAGACTTATACGGACAAGGACCACTTTCCTTATCTGTACATTAGTTCAAGTATCTTTCAGATTTACAAATATCTCGATCAAAAGCCTAACACATGGCTCTCTCGTTGTAAATTGTTGGAGAATCAAAATTCTCAAAGTATTATCATATCAAATGTAATTACATATATGAAACATCGGGATTTCCAATTTATAAAAATATGTAACCTTTTTGAAACTTCATCAGCCAATGCAAGTCCATTTCCAAAAAAATGACAGGTCCGATTCTATGTAATATTATATGTAGTATAAAAGGAAAATTCACAAAAAGAATGTTTAGTGATTTGAAACATTGCATTGGTTATAAATATTGCAGTAAAAATACATTGGATTGCTATTTCATTCATTCAAACTGGTTTTGTAAATATTTTTAGCATTAAATATGAAACAGTTGTGCTATCCCTTGCACATCTTAGCAAGTTACACAACTGAATTCTAAGCATAATCTCCCTAATATTGCCTTTAGTTAAGGTTATCAAAATATCAATTAATTGCTTCTTGAAGGAATAATTGGAAATAAACGAGCATTTTATCGCCGAGTTAGTCACTCTCTGTGGCTAAATATTTATTAGTAGAGTATTTATTCTATAATTCATCCTGTAAAGTCATGTAATAAATACATAATGCTGATTAGCTTGATAATGACTAAAATTGATAAGGCAAACTCGATTCAACTTGATTCAAAAGTGATAAAATATATATGCAATTACCTAATGAATATCAAATAATCATAATGGTAAATCCTTAATCTCTGCTATTTTGTCAACGATGTAGTATCTACAACTTGCAATCTTCCATACTACTAGGTAATTAAAGAAGGAAAGAGAATTAAAAGTTAAGGTTCAATTATCTACCATTTGCTTATTTAATAAATAAGACTACAATAAACATTATTAATTCTTGATTACTCATGTTAAGTAATTGTTAAATATGCATGTATTATTAAAATATATATATATATATATATATATATATATATATATATATATACATAAATATATGATTAAAGATTAAACAAAAAGCATTCATACATACATACATACATTAAATGGGTAATCATCTCTCTTTTGTGGCAAGGCATGAATGCATGAGAAACTTCTTAACAAAAAACAGTGAAAGATATGCCATCTAAGCATCAAGCTATCAACAGCGAGTCCCAAGGTTGGGATTTAAAGTTGAGTAAATTATATTTAAAATTACAATTTACTACAGATGTATTGTCAGTATTACAGTATGTATAAAGTCACAATGTAATGCAGTACTATTTATTGTTATAGTTAGAATTCATACACACAAGCCGAAATGATATAATAAATAACAAAAAAGAAACAAAATGACATTAACAAGTTCAAATTGCCAAAATACAAATTTAATTATCAAATAGATAAAAATTATTAAACTTTTAATTAAAGATGTCACAAGCATCATTTCAACTCTATCCTGGTAATTAATAACTTTTACATTCATTTTACCATACTATGCACATTTATTAAAATATGGATAAAAAATTAAATTGTTGTTAATGTTCTTATATGTTTGGAATCACAAGTTTTGACCGTTCAAGATTATCTAAACTCACAATTGACAACTCCTGAAACAATCATGGCTCATAATGCAGTTCCTATTCAAGAAAGTAAAAATCTCAAATTATAAAATTGCTATCAATTACGCTTCCTTTTAATTATTTTCCCTATATACGGCACAATGCCAAAATTGATAATTTTATACTTTCACATTTTATTTTATTATCATCATTTTATTATAGTTAGTAATATTTTTTGTCCAAAGGCCAAATCGAATTCGACGAGGGAGATTTATTCCAATGTGGCCGTTGTAAAGAACAGTATTCTTCAATAATCCTTTTCATGCAACACAAACAAGGATGCGGAAGGAAATTACTCAATGAATTGGAATTAGAGGAACAAAGTCTTTTAGATGATTTAAAAAACCAAGTGGGCAAAGAAAGATCTCCCGATGACCCTAACCAGATTCCAGATTTTGACGAAGCTGAAATGGCCAGCCAAGTCTTGACTTCTGTTGACTCTGAATCTAAACAAGATCAACTCACATCAACTTATGTCAATGCAGTCGAGATTCCTGCCTCAATGGTCATTGGGGAAGAGACCCTTTCATTCAGTATTCCAATTGAACAGAGTGAATCGTTGAGACAGCTTGTGGCTGGGACGAGAGAAAATACATCACAGGTCTCCATTTTAATCAATAATGACTCATAAATTCTGATAATATCTATAAGTTTGGGCCAAGAGTTATATTTATATTGAGATTTAATCCTTGTCGTTGAAATTGTTCATTTAGGTTTTATCAGTTTCGGAGGGAGATTTGGCAAACCTTCTCAATTGCAAAGAGCGATATCATCTCTCCTCATTAGATTCAATAGCTAATCCAGTAAGTTCACACATACACTTTTCAAATTAAATCCTCGCGAATGAATGAAATGTATATTTAAAGGTTCATTAATTTAAATTTCCTCTCCTTCAGATTCAAATTTTGACTACTACTCTGATCAGAGGAAAAGATACTGGTGAAATTGCGATCTCGATGAGGGAAGGAATTAACAAGATCGAATTAAATACTCTCGAAGGAGAACAAATCCCAATTCGGGAATATATCGCCTCTCCAATCGAAAGAGAGGACAGGGAGAAATTTCTAAAAGCCAAAGAATCTCAAGGCATTGAGCGAGATAAAATTGAGAACAACGCTCCAGTCGATCCCAAAGAAGATTCTCCTGAAGGCGAGTCTGACCCAACGAAAAAGAAGCAAAAGCAACGAGAGAAGAAAAAGGTTAATTCCATTCTCATTAAAATTAAAATCTTAAAATCGTGATTTAATTGTTTGACTCTTTATAGTGCGACTACTGTGGGAGATTATTCAAGAAACTTTTCAACTTACAACAACATGTTCGATCTCATACTGGAGAAAAGCCTTACCATTGTTTGGTCTGTGGTAGGGGTTTTACTCAAAAGTCAAATGTCAAGAAACACATGCAAACACATAAAGTAATTTCTTATAATTGAAATGCTATAACCACTCAGCTTCCCATTTCCCTATTTATCAAGTCAATATTGTGAATTCGATCAATATTTACAAATATTTATTCGATTAAAAAACGAAATGTTAATGCATGTTTAATATTTATTTCAGGTATGGCCAAAAGTAAAAGAAACTCTTCCTAAAGAGCAAATTCAAATTAAGTCAAATGATTCAGATCCTCTTGAGGTGAAATCATTTAATTTGCCTTTTGAATAATTATTTTAAATATATATGTATGATGATAGCTCCAATCTTAAAAGAATGACGAATTTTTTTTTGGAATTCCTCGTTTCTGAACTTTTATTCTATTTCAAATTTTTTCTTATCTTTGTAAAATGAAATTCTTCAATCTGAATTATTTTTATAGAGCGATTTAAATCTGTCTTCGGAGAAGAATTTGCAATACGTTGTGAACAACGTTTATGTCTGCCAATATTGTGATAATGTCTTCGAATCTTATCCTCATTTGAAAACCCATATGATTGTTCATAAAAACGAAAAGGTTAGAAAATTAACCAATTTCTTACATTAATTATATTTAAATAAAATGAAATATTTATATTTAAAGTGAAATATTTTGTTGGTTCAAATTTGTGCTTAATTTTATAATCATTTTTATCTGTGTAGCTCTTTAAATGTATTCATAAAGATTGTGCATCTACATTCACCGAAGTCGAAGATCTAATTGAGCACATGAAACAACACATGTCTGAAATACAATTTAAATGCCAGCAATGTACGAAGGTGTTTAAGAATCTTTATGATTTGGGAGCCCATCAATATGTTCATAGGATGTATCCAAACAAAGTTGCAACACAAACTTCCAAGTAATTTAACTCTCCTAATAACACGTTAAATAACATAGCATAAAAATTACAAAAGATAAATGTTTATTTTTATTATTTTTAAAGACAATACAGATGTAATAAATGCAATGGAAGATATTCATCATCCGAAGCCCTGAATCATCATCTTATCAATTCAACCCACAATTATCCGTGTTCACAATGCCGACTCGTGTTTGTATGCGAAAGATACTTACGGAGGCATTTAAGGATTCATGGCACTGAGGCACCTTACGTGTGCAATTTGTGTGGAAAACAATTCAAGACAGAAAATTATCTCAAGTCCCACACTGTCATCCATTCCGACTCTAGACCTTTTGAATGTGAAACATGCGGAGCGTTATTCAACCGTCGTGACAAACTCACCCGTCACAAATTAATACATGAAAACATGACACGGTTCAAATGTCCGTTTAAAAACACAGGGTGTACGAGGGAATTTTATCGGAAGGACAAATTGAAGGACCATATGCTCTCTCATTCAAAGAAAGTTCATATTTGTATTAATTGTGGGAAAACTTTCTTATGGCAGAGCAAGCTTCGTCATCATCAAATCACAGCTCATCCAGAAATGCACGTTCACACGACATGCGAAATATGTGAAAAGATATTCCGTACGAAGCATCATTTGAAGATTCATGTCTGTCGTGGGCCTGAAGGTCAGCAAACGACGACGCGAAAGCCAAAGAAGGGAAATACAGCCAAAACGAGGAAGGAGTTTGAAAAATGTCAACGGGAAGACGAGGGGAATTATGATCAGTTAGTAGAGGTGGACGAGAGACTCAACATTTACGAGGACATCCATGAAGGGATTCCTGGGCCTGTGGGAAAAGATACAATGTTGAGTGCTCCACAGTTGGGGTCATGGGTCTCTTTGACTCATCCAGATGATGCGGAAATACTCTCGAGATTCCAAGTTGGGCCCGATGAACCTCAAGGGGAAGAAGAAGTTGTAGATGTTGTCATTGGAGGGTCTTCAGACCTGACGACTATTGAACTCAATTTTGAAACAACAATTTCAACCCCAATGGAGAATCTTATTTGTGAAGATATCCAAATGTAAAAGTTCCCTTTCAAAACTAATCATGCCAATTAAGCGAAATTATTTGCTTTCACCAAAATTTAAATTTAAGCTTTAAACTTGTGATTTTGTAAAATATTTACTTTATAGGATTTTAAATATTTTGAATATTCAAGCTAAATCCAATTTGAAATATCTTTCGGAAATTATATCATTTGTGAACTTCAAGTATTATTGAGAATGTGTCCATTTTTAAAATTGTATTCTATTTAAGTTTCTATTATGTATTTGATCAATCAAAATTATAAAATACCAAGTATTGAATGTGAGCTATACATATTTATGCATACATATAGTAGGTAATTAGGTAACTACTGAGGTATTCTATACTAATATTTATTTATATAATCTATAGGGAAATATGGATGTAAATTGCTTTTTGTAATATGCTTTGATAATGTACTTAAGTATCACATCACACGTTCCTTTAATTTTAAACTCAAGTTTGTGACCTTTAATCAGTGAATAATAATTAGATTTAATCCTTGTTAAATCTTTTCTGCCTCACTTTTGTAACAATTGTTTATTTTAATGAAATATAAAAAATCGTCTTCAACACATTGTTAAAGTTCAATAATTAAAAATCATTGCATTAAATTCATTAAATCCTTGGCTAGTTTTAAAAATTTGGATTTTAGGTTTTATCCAAGGGAACTTAAATATAATTAGGTAACAACATTCCGTTCCACAAAAATGACATTTGAGAATTACAAATTGAGAAATAATTTTGAAATCAATTCCTCATTGGCAAATTGACAAGTAAGAACAGTAAACTAATTAATTTAATTAATCCACTAATTGTGTTAATCTACTATTCTCTATACATTCTGCAGCCAGAAGGTTTAGAGAAATAGAGCTGTTCATTAAATATTGATAATATAAAATTGATTCATTATAAATTATAACAAATAGCATTTTTGGTAAATGAGCAAAAATTTGTCCAGTTTCTGTTAAATACTTATGCCTCCATTGTTCCTACAGTGTCGGACGCCAATGAAGGTTCGACTGTAATTGTGGCTGAGCAAGAACCCGCAGTATCAGAACAGAAAACCGCATCTGAATTCAAATCTCCACCCACCCCAAAAGTTGAAGAGACGCCCAAGCCAGTTGAAGCTGCATCGAATGCCTCAGAACAAAAAGACGGCCCCATCAGAGGACGATTGCACTCTTATTCTCAAGTGGCATATCCGGAAAAGATCGACGACGACTCGGCTCCGCCAAAAAAATGCATCCCGACAGATTTCCTATTTTGCATGCTTTCACTCGGAATCCTTCTCGTCATTTTCGTCACAACCGCACTCTTTCTCTTTTTCTCGGTTCTCACACAAAAGGACATTTGGAAAATGGAGCGCGTAAAGTTTCAAGATTGCGACAGAGACGAAAAGGACGCTTGGGTTTGCCCCGGATGAACATCATAAGATGAAAATTGATTCTTCAACATCATTGGCTTTGTTTGTATGCACATAATTGAAAGTGGAAAATTATCCTATGATTATGAATATTAAATATTTAACATGAATTCCACTTACTCCAAAATTATAAGGAAGTTAATTGTATATTTATAAATACGAATAAAAGGTATTGTATTGATTGCTCTTATAGTTATATTCATTTTTAATTTCATTTTATTCCACTTTAATTCATAATCGTCTTTCTTTACACAAATCAGTAATTTAGACTAAAATTATCTGATACAGCATATAAAAATTATAATTTACAATCCGTTCTTTATCTTTGTACACAGTTACTACACTTTAAACTGCAAATTCGTATATGAATAACAGTATAATATATTTAAGTACTACATTTAATAGTACACACTTACATATTTCGTATTACCTATGAGGCCTACAACATTTGTTGGAATTCGAATTACTAATTTTACTGTCCTTTGTATGACAATCTTTACAAAGATAAAGAACGATTTATACATCCCGCTTACTTTGTAGTGTTCTTTTTGAGATATTTAGAATGTTAAAAAAGAACACTACAAAGTAAACGGGCTGTATTAAAGTATAGTATTTATAAAGATTTAATGAGGCATTCTAAATCCAACACAAGCAATCATGTATAGTATTTAAGTACTGTAAATGCAAGCATGTAAAGTATAGTATGTACACTGTAATGTATATATTATAGGCAGAACATGATTTGCGTTGATTATGAATATTTAAATCGGAGAAAACTGGAGGAGGATTATACTATTTTTTTTATTAGCACCGCTGTGGCTTTGTAATATAGCTGAGAAATTGAATATTACCAAATTGAGTGAGATCATGAGAAGTGTGGGGGAGATGACACTTGTAATGAAATCAATCATCCGATCCCTGTTCCGCGATGAGATGAGGGTATTCCAATCCAGAGATTGGATATATGGGTGGATGAGAAGGTATACGATTTCCGCATCACGAGGAAGGGCACATTTTTCCGCCTAGTTAACCCGAGAGAACGGCTGATTGGACCGGTCCAATGGAAGATCTGATTTGCACCCAGACCAGCCCGAGTCCCCCAGATGCTCCCATGGAACAAAGCCCCGTCCTAACCATGCGAGTTGAGATTTAAATCGATACGAACATTAAGAATTCCGTGTACAACTCTCGGTCAGGAAAGAAGAAGGCGACCCATAAATCTCACCATCATTCCCCCTAAAAGACCCGGAGGTGGTTCCGGATGAGTCGGAGAGCCTCAAGGACCCAATTAACCTCCTACATCGGCCCCACTTTCCTTCTGGGACCCGATTTGGAAAGTTATGGTGTAGCTTTAACACTCGATTTCCTGCTCTACTTCTCATTCATTATACCAACTCCTTCGCGGCGAATGAATTGCGAAAATAAAGGGAAGGAAAGGAAGGTAGTCGAACCAAGGATTTTCTCATTTCATTCGCCGTTGGGGAGTATATAAGCACATATGGTACATGCATAATGATCTAGAGTAGAACTACTACTCTGCAGAGATGATATCTCTAAATTCAAATATATTACAGATAGATTAAGCAATTTGGACTAATAAAAATGTAATCATAATACCTACTATTAGTACAAGACTCTTAATTCCAATATATTTAAATAACACCAAGAAAATTGTAGTTTAAGTTTTGTCACTTCAAAATTAATACGTTTGTTGAACCACGTAAATTAATCTCATTCCAGATAGACAAGTCGGATCCGAGAGACAAATGAGGACGGAAAGTATTAATCACATGTTAGAGTTAAATGTGTGAGGTCGGGCATTTGAGTAAAAAAAGAGTGAGAGTTATCAGGGTGATGAGCGAGGAACCCCATTTGTGTCAGTTATACCACCCCATGAAGCGAATGTCATTTCTAGCTTCATCATTAGCGATCCTCTGACAGGGCCCGTGTCTGATGAGGAAGGAAGCGGAGGCTTTCACACGTTTTGCCTGTCAGCCGCCAACCAGACATGTCAAAGATTCCATATGCACAAGGAAACCCAAACTGACACCTCATACTGATTATTCACTCGCAAATCAAAAATAATAACCCAAATTATTCGGCCCTTTTCTACATTAATAGCTCCGCAACTCCCCTTCCCACACTTCATCAGGCCGCCCAGGAGTTTGAGCAGTTTAAAATAATATTGGTAAGAATTGCTCAAAGAATACTGTAGTTCTAATACCTGCATCTACAAATCTCATCATTCCCATTCATTTTTATTTCAATTTGTACTCCCACTATTTGCATTTTAATCATTTTTATGATGGTGATCGATTTACAATTCAAAGAAATTAAACAAATACTATAAAACAAATAATAACAACTTTTCAAAAAATCTTCAACAAAGAAATGTTAGTGAAAATGGTATGGTATGGAAAATGGTAGCGAAAATGTTAAGAATACAATATTGTATTTATACGCATGAATTTACTTTTCATATTACAAGATCCAGAAGCATTCAGAGCATTCAAGCCATTTTGGTATGATGATCTCATAGTGGGCGAGAAAGAGTGTGAGAATGTGAGAGAATGAGGAAAGGAAACTGATGCGGGAAGTTGGTGGTAGGGAGAGTTCCTTCCTTTTCTGTTGAGCCGCGAGGGCCAATTTATCGATGTTCCTAATGTTGTAACTATTAGAGGACTAATCTAGCTCAAGTGACTCTTTAGCTCCCTTACGGGCTAACTCCCAAGGGAGAGATTAGTGGCTTATTGAGTCAGCAAAAGAGACCTCCTTGGTCCTCTAACTCACCCGACGAGACAGGAGGTTCAAATTCCCTTTAATCCACTAAATAACTTTACTTCACCGCCCTCATTATCACATCCAGTGTAGTAATGAAGTTCCTCTCATTAGGCATGTCACGAAAGCCGCCCGCAGGGAAGGTGAATCTCCCCTTTCCATTGACCTCTACGCCAATAATAAGCAGAAAATGTTCAGGATGAGACGAAGGATGGAAAAGTACATTATATGCAACGAGTATAAAATTGTATGTAATAAGTACGTAATTTATAGTATTTATAGTATCATAATTTTATTACAGTAGAAAGGGAAAGAAGTAAATTCATAAATTCATATAAGAGCCGGAATGATCTAATAATGATTCTTAAGTACCAGAATAAGTATGAACATCTATATGTGAGGAATCTGAGCGAGGTGAAATATGAGGAGAGGAAAATTTTCAGTAATTTTATTAGCACTCGAAAGAATCTGATACAGATTTCTGCCGAGATGGCCAATTCCAATAAGTACAAAGTTATTCTTCTCATAATGGGCGGATGTTGATAAGTTGAACTGCGTTGTTCCATGGGAAAGGGACAGAGAATGAGTAAATCTCTGGAGCTCCATGCCCATCGTTTACTTATTATGAGAAGAATTACGGCTCCACATTCCTCGCTTCCTTTATTACACCCCTGACAGATCAGAGGAGTGGGATGAGGAATGGAGACGACTTCTTCACCTCCTTCATAGGCTTCTCAAGATGAATGTGGGAGAAACTTGGATAATCAGAATCCAATTCTGCTGAGTCAGTCAAAAGAGAGAAATTAAGATTTCCTACCGCGGTTGAAGAATCATTTGCACATGAAGAGGGGAATATGTGTATGATTCATCTCTCCTATCCTCCAATTCCTCATCATGAGAACTTGGGGTAAACAGAAAGAAGTCGATAGGGCAGAATTTGAGTAAATAAACCAAAAAAGTACTGGAGAGGGGGATGAGGAATATTAGGCGGAATAGGAATAAAGGGAATTGAAGGCAATTAAAGAGATTCATGTAATGGAAGGTTCCTCTCCCAATCTTCGTATGAACTCTTAATGTGTATAAAGGAAGATTTTAGAAGATGATCATGAAATATTCCTAGTAAGAGAAAGTTTATGCAGCAACTTTCTCCGTTGAAATGCGAACAAATAACTTGGACAATTCTATTTTTTATGATGTCTCTCCTCTTTGGACCAAAGTGACCATTCCAATTTATTCAGGCCCCGTCCATGGAACGGGTTTTATATTTTGTAAAGAGGGCCCCTCTCCCCTCCATTTCACCATTGCTCAATGACCCTATCGTTATGCATTATTTTTATTCACCGAGAACATCCTTCTCTATTAGTGAATCAATATCCTTATGTATGTATCAAGTCCTCCTCATTCCACTCATCTCAATCCATTTTTATGGCTACTTTCATCTCATCCAATTTGCTCATTTCCCTTCATTTCAAATAACTCCTCTATCAAGAGGGCATGCGGAGTATTACGCAGAAAGAGAAGGATCAAAAATCCAAATTCAGAGATATCACCCCATTTCCCCTTCCATTTGCCCTCAGAATTAGAGAAAACTAATCTGGAAAGGTCAATTCGATCATGTTATCTTATTATCGACATCTCCTCGGATCGTGGTACTCCCAAATAAAAATCCTCAATTTTATGTAACTTTTCTTTTTACAAAACATTGGAAGCCGATAGGAATTCTTTAACGGATGGAATGAACGTAATCGAATTGATGGACCATAAAGTACTAGCACAGAAGGCAAACATAAGTAATCCATAATAACCCTTTTGACTCTCCATAAATTCCCCAAAGAATGATATGAACAACGTTTTGTTTACAAATATACCCAACTTCATTGATGACACTTCCATTCAAATTTACTTAATTGCCGTATTACAACCGTTAAAGGAGTGGCATAGTTTAAGGCAAAGTATGGACATAAACGTAAACGAAAACTGCTTACTCAAGTCAACAAGAATTGATTGAAATCCTTTGCCAATAATAATACATTAGCGATTTAATGAGAAGTCGCAATGGAATGGAGAATCTCAAATTGCTCTCGTTAGTGTTTATTTATCTCTCCGCAAGTGTGAAAATGTGAAAAAAACTGCAAAGTTAGATTTTACCATTACAAGAACTCAAATCTGTGTAATCTTTCACACTCCGATCCACACATATGATAAATTGTAACTTTGATGAGGGACTTCAATTTTCCAAATTCAATTCCTTTCCATTCGAAGGGAAGAATCGGAACTAAAATTGGATTTAAAGTTATTTTACGGTCAATTCTCCATCTCAGGAATCTCATCTCTCGAAGAAGGGTCTTGAAGAGAACTCAACAGGTCCATCGCAAATCAAAAATTGCAACCAAGGCATTTTTTTCATTTTTATTCCTTCTCATCATAAGTGATGACAATGAGTGTCATAATGGGATTCGGAATGGAAGACCAAGAGAGGAGGAATGAGTCCGAGAGCCACCCTCACCATCATCATCTTATCCGCGTGCAGAAGATAATAGGATTTAATCGGGGCTGATTAAACTCTCCTGAAATTCGAGACTCCTGGATGAGAGATGCAACAAAGTATTGAATCCTTGACTGGAAAGAGGATGCAGACAAACCCAGACAAGATACAGATTAGAAATGAGGGCAACCCGTCCGCCCGACACCTTTTTATGAGAAACTCATTATAGAGAACGAGACGAAGGCCAAGGCTCCGATTGATACTTAGTTTTATATTACCCATCGGATCTTCTTTGGCCCAGATTCACTCAAGTGGGGTTTTGGCCATTGGATTTCCTTTATGTGGGACATGTCTCCATTAGTCGTTCGCTTGGTCTCTCACTGAACTAACCAACAAGGGTGTCTTTTACCAAACAAATCCCTTTTTTTCAAAACTACGGAAAGTTTCTGGGAGTTGGTATAATAGAAGATTTGCAAATTAATGGAGTTTTCAAAGGATTCCGGTTACTTGTGATATCCCCCCCCCCCTTTGCCCTTCTGAATCATAAACTGGAGTTAATGTGTTAGTTGTTACATTTTAATGGCTCGCTCGACCTCTCAGCTCTTATTTCATTTAAAAATGGTGGTTCGCGAGAGAGAACTTTGTCCGAACATCTCACGTACAATGTTGCCTCTCCAGAAGGGAATTTCTCCTCTAATTAATTTCCACCCTCATTTCAATGTCAAACTGAGTTACACAAGCAGAGTTAAATCCCCACATTTTTCACCCTTTGAATGAGTGATAGCAGAAGGCCTTAGAGCTAAAGGTGAACATCGTTAAAGGAAGATGTGTGAGGAATGTTTAAAGGGCCGAAGATGAACTGAACTTTAACCACTTCCATATAATATACACTCTTTAAGTATATCTCCCCAACTTCTTGACTCTAGCCAGTGCAGTGAAGAGAGATGCATCGAAAATTGCAGAATCCGCAGTTTTTTTTCAACCCGACCGCTCCTGGATCTTCCATTGGAGAGATGCGGAGAGGGGGCACATGGGGAAAATTTCCATCCTTATCCATTCATTTAACCCCACTAATTGCCCCTCTTTAATCACCGATATGTAATTTTAAAGTTTAAAGGGGCGGGTGGAGGAAGGTGGGCGAGGTGCGGAGTCGCCGCGGCCCGAACCCAGTAGGACGATTGGGTGCCGGGACGGAGAAGGAGGAGGGAAAGCTGGGACGAGTTGCCTCGGTCCTCCCTCCGCCCTCGACTTAAAGCCCAGCTTCCCTTCGGAGAATCCCCACATGTTCGTCGGAACCCCACAGCGACTCACCCTCTCCTTTCTCCGGGTCTTGGAAGTCAAAGAAAGCTCCTTTTGCAAATATAGGGGAAACAAGAGATTTCCTCTGTGAAGTGACCACTTGAGTTCTTGTAACAATGGTTAACATGCGGACGAGTCGGGCTTTGATGCACAGCATGGAAGCCAACAGCGACGGCCCTCTTCCCGAAATCCTCGACTTCGACTTGGAACATTTCAGAAATGTCTATCAGAATCAACAACACGCAGAGATGCCAATTCCATCAAATCCTATCGAGGAAGTGCAGCCGATCCTTTCCGATATCCCACACCACGGGACGCCCATGAACCCGTATACTGAATTGGTCAATACCGGTCGGCCACACATACAGGTAAAGATTCCAAATACACCTCCAAGAACACCTGACGACTCCTCCTCCCAATGTGGGCTGCCATCATCACCGTACAGTGTCCAAACCGTGCCTTCCTCCAGCGCCTACGCCCCACACACTCCGTTCATTGATCATGCAGAGGGCCATAGAAATCACTTAATGGAGGACATGTCAATGTGTCCGCCCCACAACGGCGGAATCCAGCTTCAAGGCTATCTTTCTCCTTTGGACCTCCGACCAGGTCAGTGTACGGAAATGGACACTTGGCCTCCAAGAGTCAAGTATGGGAATTATCATCATCAGAATCATCACCATGTTGAGCATCATCACGTAATTCCTCCTGGGGTTCAAACCATCCACCACAGCAATCGACATCAACGATCTGAATCATTAGACTCTCACTCTCGCGAATCCACGAGCAATAACAAGTTTCCCGCCGAGGTCATACCTGGAATAGACGACACTCTCTTAACGGAATTGCCAGTTCGCGAACTCAACAAGAAACTCCACGGGTGGTCAAAGGAAGAAGTCCAGAGGGTTAAGCAGAAACGGCGGACTCTCAAAAACCGCGGATACGCTCAGAACTGCCGCACAAAGCGCCTCAAACAACGCACACAACTTGAGGAGCAAAACCAAATGCAACAGAAGATAATCAGACGGTATGAATATTCTGAAGCCCAATACATGAAGAATATTCGAAAGTATGAGCAGATTTTTGAAATTCTCAAAAAAACCTGTCGTTGTGACGCCATGAGGAAAATTCTGCGAGGAGCCTTCAACATTCCCCTTCATCAACAATTGCAATCACAAATGGAACATCCAATGCAACAATACCAAATGGTAAATTAACTTTCTATCTCTGATTTCGATTTCAACCCTCCCCCTTTAGAGCAGTTTGCTCATTGTAGTAATTAATGTTAGCATAAACTTTCCCATTAAAATTTGTGTCATTTATTTAGGCACAAGGTGTTGAAGGCTCAGAGGGAGGGTCGACTCATTCTTCCGTGTCCTCAACAGCAGCCACCGCTAGCAATCCAAGTTCACCTGAACAAAATTGCTACTGACGCCAGCAAAGTGGTTTTGTTCAACGTCACTTCACCCCACAAAGAGACAGCTCCTTCTTCAAACACAACAACTACAAATAGTAATCGTAAAATTGTAAAAAAAACACCCTCATAATATCTACAATATAATATATATAGATACATATATAGATACAATATGATCGATAGCTATAGAATGATGAATATGGCTCAAAGGGTTTTCCTTTCCTTCTCCTATTAATATAATGTTATTTACCATATAAAGGAATATTTTATATTATGCCGCATTTTAAAAATTCTCCTATTATTATTCCACTGACACTATACATGTAAATATTAATATATTGGGAAAGTTAAAATGTTTTAGCTATAATTACTTATATCTGTATGATGATCTTAAGAATATTTACAAAATTAAATACTCTCATTAGCGCTGAGTAAATACTAAGCATATTAAAGGACAACTATGCGATTAATTACTACTTATGCATACTTAAAGAATATAAACAAACATAACTTCGCATTACATTAAATACAAAAGTATTTAAAATATTAGAAGTAAAGTAACTATCATATAGTTAAAAAGTATATTAAATTAGTGCTAACAATAAATGTAAGTTCATACATTATTACATCTATGTATGAATGGTATATGTATATTATAATCACTTTGAAGAATTGAATCGACTAAATCTAAATGTAAGTTTAATATAAGTAATATATTAGTAAATAGAAATACTATTAAGTAATAAGATAAATTAAGAAATTAGCTCCAGTAAGCTAGTGACATTTAATTTCCTCTATGCTTCATTGAGTAAGCGTAAGTAGGAAAAGAATGAAGTGTGTGTAAGTTTGAGCGTTTGCAAGTATGCGAGTTTGTTGAACGAACACGGCGAGTTTGAGAAGATTGAATGAATGCATTCATTGACCTCTTGGGAGATTACCAAGACCTTTTCCATGCTTTCCTCTTTCGATTGAGCTAATGAAGCATAATGGAGATAGGAGAGAGTTTCGTGCAAGAGTGGGTTAGAGGAGCCGATCTTTGCCACGCTTTTAGAATGTAAATAACGTCAAATTGTGCGTCTTTTCCTATCGGTTTAGAGTGAGACGAGGGAGGCTGGATCCCGAGTTGTCTAATAACTACTGTACGTCAGTCCATGGTGCAGAAACTGAGAGTGACTCTTTGAACTATTATTATACTTTTAAGTGTTCCACATTTAACAATTTATATTAAGCTTACAATTTAAGAGTTATACTTGTTCTTGTTCTGTAGGTATTTCCATGCGCCTCTTATTTTTTTCACATTTCACTTCTGTTTGACTTTACAATACTTTACATGGATGAAAAATAGGGAGAAATTGAGAGTTATTGGGAAAGGAATGGTATGGTGAGTGAATGAAGACTCCAGGAGTAATCCGATCTATTTATTTAGGAACAAAAGCCTGGGGATGATGGAGTATAAAAGCGCTTATTTATTGAATTGGAGTGAGTGGAGAGACGAATGATAAGATGTCAATTAGAATTAGGGATTTGTATGCAAGACCACTGGCCATCACATAGGTTTCAATAACACGAGTGGCTACTCAAGTAACTCAACACTCACGCCTTGTAATTCAATTTATTTACCCGGATTTCGGAATAAGTGACACTTTCGAGAACATCATTATTGAACATTATTCCTTCTGACATTTACTGCCCACCACTTTCTATTATTTGGTATCCACTTTTGCATTAGCATTCCCTTATAGCTTATAGCACGAGTTAAAATATAGTTAGAATAAAAAGCTTCTCTTTTCCTCATCTTTCACCACCCCCACCATTTCCACATCAATCCAGGAAATGCAAGTGATTGAATTTTATGAAAGTAATATCTTTACAACTCAAACTTTTATAATTCATAAAATATTATATGGAATAAGGTTAACTTTAAGATAATTAATTTTAGGCCTAGTGCCACTCGTGCTTTGTTACTACCAAAGGATGTTGGTATTATCTATAGAACTATGTAATATTGTTAATTGCTATCCTATGACCATACTACTCTTTTCTGCTAAAGGGTTACACTTAAATTATTATTACTTCATTAAGTCATAAGCTGATGCATGTATAATAAATATGTAAAAGTAAGTACGACTTTGTTAAGAAATTATTAAGTATGCAAGAATAAGAAATTCTTCGAAAAGCTAAAACTCGTTTATAGTTAATACTTATTTCAAAGTTGGCTCTTGTAATTGCATTAATTACAAATTATCTTCCTAATTTAAATTCACACTTTTAAACAATGGGTGTTGAGTTGCAGTGAAATTACATAAAATAAAAAATACTTTCAACTTTTAATTTTAATATGTATGGCAGTTCTATAATACATACTTATTTACAATTATAGATATAATCAGTGAAATTTGATCTTAAACCGCGTATTGGGAAATTTACAATGTCGAGGTAATTAAATCACTCGCTCGTTAAATTAAATTTACGTAACATAAATTGACTTATGCATGTTATATAATGTCATAAAGAGAATTGTGAAAGGCGTAAAATATTGGTTTGGTGAATAAACCACTAATATGATGTCAAAAGAAACTTGTACCTGTCAACCAATAATTCATACCTACCAACTAAAAAACTTTATTTGAACTGCTTAGAAATGAAACAACGACGAAGTGTTGTAAATTATATGAAAAATGTAAAAAAATATCAAACTGGAGTAAGTCTTAAAAACTTCTGCATATGTGAGGTTTGAAAGGAATCGCTAACTTTACATTCTTTATTTCCTTATATTGTATATCTCGTGAAATTATCGGGTAAAATGATGTTGAATTAATTTCACATAAATAGCTAATATAGTAAGTTTACTTTAATATAATTAATTTAACTTCTGATGAATATCTCTTTTAAATCAACGTAATCTCAATATAAAAATATCTTTATAATGTTAACCCTCCCTGCATGCAATTTCAAATTCATGTTCTGTTTCAATATCTCATCTCTCATTTAAGTTAAGAGAATAATAAATCTTGTATTCAATTTATACGTAGTGATTATGACTTTAAATTCATTTCCTTCTTTAAAGCATATTGCATATTGCAAATATTATATCACTCTCAATAAATATGTTAACTCATATTTTGTAGATTTCATATGGGCAAAATATCATATGCTTATTTGTATTATAAATAAATATAATCTACAAATTACTATACTATACAGATATAAGTAGCAATTGATAAACTGGAGCTTAACATCCAACCTTTTTAACTTTTTACACATGAACAACACGAGTTGCATATCAATATCACTTTCATAACATAAAATATGTTATATGCAAGTTTGTTTGTCAAGTGGGCTGATAAGGACCATATTATTACTTCATCATATCATATGTAATTCATCCATACAATGTTTCATTATTTCATTCATTTTTTATATGTTTTCATATTTTTCATACTATTTATCATCTGTAAAAGTTATAAAGGCACTCTGTAAATATAGATTTACAATGGGTATCTAGCATAATTACAGAATCATTATTTATAAAGTTTTACTGTTTAATAAATACGTGCATAATGAATTTATTAACAATCATATCATGAGCCTACCACAATTTAAAACGAACAATTTTATAATTCATGATAAATTGTTATTTTAATAAATAGGGAATACCTACTTACTTAAAAGTTGTTCAAATACTTTAACTGTTTAAAGAAATTCCTATTATGGATATTGTATACCATACTTTAAACTGACATAATACGAATTAAATAATCAAGTATCAAGATGAAAAATAAGATCAAGGAGGTCATTGAAAATTGACCAATTCACATGAGAATCTTAAAGCCAAGAATTCATTTCAAAAGGCGTTTCATTATAAAAGAATCCGATTAAGATGTTTCCAAACCTGAAGGTTCTCAGACGCATTCATTTGGAAAATATGGAAATTACATAAAGAGTTTTAATACAAAGTATTAACTTTTATCAATTCCTAAATTACTATCAATTCAAAGGTCCCCAACTCATGACATGGAATAATCATCCAGTTGCTCGATGGTTTCTACCTTATCTCGCTCAATGTGACCCATTGGAACTTGTGCCGAAGCGAAAATCTTTTTATTTCCCTTCTTCTCTTTTTCTAGGGAACTCCTCTTCTAATCCTGGGCAGCAAACGGGGCGGAGCATGGAGATTAGCAGAAGAGCGATGAGGATTAGAGTCCTCGTTCATTAGGCACGAACCTCGTGTCTTCCTCTCCTCCTCTTTTGTCCTGGAGCAAACGAGGGAGATCGAGAATGGAAGGAGTTGGTTGAGGAAATACAAAGGATGAACCTTCGTGCTTTATCATCTATCAACTACTACGAGCCTATTCGACCCTCAACGGCCACTCAAGGGCCACTCCATTATTAATAACATCTCTCTCTCTCTCTCAGCTTCACATCAATTCCTTATTGTGTCCTCGCTTTGCCTCTCCCTTTCGCCTTTCACACACTGCCCCATTCAAAGATGATACAAAGAGGCGTCGAGGAACCCAATACCCTTCCCATTCGTCAAAACACCGCAATCTTCCCAATCTCCCAATAAAGGACAATGATGTAATTATGAGTGTATTCGTACAAACACGACCTCATAGAAATCATGTTTAAATGTGTCTTTTTAACTTCATTTCATTTCTCAACCAATTTTATTCTACCATATAATTATATGACATGTATATATTTAATAAGTCATAATGGAAAACAGCAATAGAGATAAGAGAGCAATGATTGCATATGCCATGGAGGAAGACTCGAGTTTCCACTCGTTAAAACTCGTCTAAAAGTTCAGAGAACTTCATTAAAAATCATTTAACAGAAAGAGTTAACAATCGTCGGGTAGCAAAAGTCTCAATATATGTACTGATTGATTTATATTTTATATCATTCCATCTAATATTATTTAAATTCCAGAAGGCTAACGGATATAAATTTTGTAAATATTATGTTCAACTTTACATTCTTGAAGAGCTGGAGCATAAAAATTAAATAATGTCTTGTATTCGTTTTTTATATTTAAACGTTCATGTATTTAATTTGTAAACAAGCATTTAAAATTGTCCTTCCATCCGATCGTGAATAATGTTCAAACAGTTCAAAATGTATCGCTAGACCGACAGCAATGAATTTTCATGGCATTTCTAACTTGCACCAAAAGATTTAGAGAATGCTTTGGGAGAATGCGAGGAAAATTAGCTAAATGAGTTTGAGTCAGAGAGAAAAAGAAATAAAAATTTACGATGGCAAGATCGTGTCCAAAGTGTGGCATCTTAACCTAAGCCCATTTAATAACGCATAGACCCCTTAATACGCACTCAATATCCAAACATGTCAAACCCATAATCCCTTCATCATCAAAACAATGTTTTTTATCCTTCTTATCTTCATGCTCCAAATAAGCGTTTTTTACGTTCCGATCCATTTTTCATTATGACCAAAACAAATATTATTGGTAATTAAAATCATTACGTATTGAAATGCAAAGCATATATTAGAATTTTAAAAAAAATAAGTGATCCTTTTTTGAAAGAGTGAAAGGAGTGCAAAACTGCTAATTGAAATGAATGTGAAAGTACCGTGAAATGTCCTCTTTATCCAAAATGGTCAGATCAGATCAGAAATTATTGAAATAAGATCTCATGTTTTGAAAGGCGCGCATAGGGAGATAAAAGCAATAAATCAGGAAAGATCAAGTATCAAGTTCCACTTAAAAATTCATCCCTCATTTGAAAGAAATGACGGCGTCTTGCACAAGCCAAAACGAATGTTGTGTTGACAAAGGTTGGTCGTTAAAAGCAAACAATGGAGTTTCGGGGCTGTCGTAAAAGTAATGTCATGTAATGTGTAGTAATGAAAGGAGCGAATACTAGCAAGACCCAAATCCAAAGGCGATAAAAGATACTTATAATCAACGGCCGACTTCTCAATTTTCCTCAAAAACAATCTCATTTGTATTTTTGCGTACACGATCGACAGCATAGGTATATGTAAGCGAACATAATTTTTAATGTTTTTCATTTAAAGTTCATAACAAGGCTTGAAATAATTCTCGGAATATTCTGTTGTAATAGAATATCCACATTAATCTCTGCAATTAATAATACTCGTAAACTATTACAGAGAGTGAATAGAATCAAAAGCAATTATTTTACGGTTCATAATTTATGCACATGAGAATGAGAACTCGGGTAGTTTGAATTTATAATCAAAGCTGTTACGATGATTTAGATGAACAGTAATCTGATTATTGTATTTGACCTCATTTCTTCATCACTTATAATTTTCCATCATCAAATCAAGAATCGAGAATTAAATACTTATGGGGGAAAGTTGTACTCGATAGGTATACTATATATTATATTAAATGAAAGATTTAGTAGTAAAAATTAAAAGAATTTACAAATGAGACGGTTTAAAAATTTTGGTCTTAATAGAGTCAATATAGAGAAGTTAATAGAGATTAGGACTCGGAGAAGAAAAAAAGGACGAGGATTTATGAGGTTGGGAGAGCAACTAGAAGCCAAAAAATCAGACAAAGGAGGAGGACTCGAGAACACAATAAATCCTAACTGGACAAATCTCTTGGCTTCTCCTTAATTAGTTTTCAAAAGTGGACGCTTCCCCAAAGGGGCTCTTCCAAACGTAATGATTCCTTAATCCATCGATACGCAAGGAGAACGAGGGGGGATTCGACCCGATCCTTCCTTATCTTCAAATTAAGTCAATTTCCCAGTAATATTTATAGCCGTGACCACAACTTTTTCCCGCAGCACACGTGTCACCCTCCCCATGTATCAAGAGCCCTGTATCAGAAATTCAGGGAAACGAAGGAAATGAACATTCTCCTGTCATAAGGCGAGGAAATTCATCTCGATCTTTCAAGAAACATGAATTACGACGTCTTTTCTTCACCCTGTCCATTGATATATACAGATACGAGCACAATACTAGGTATAATACTAGCATACGAGTATATTATTTTGAATATTTAATAAAAATACATACCAAGAATATTATTTAAATATTTATAAACTATGAAATTACGATACGTACAAAAGATATAGCACATGTACCATTATAAATAGTAATAGATTATGTACAGTAAGTAATATATAAACTTGTGATTTCATGAATTTATGAATGTAAGAGAATTCTCCTGCAAGACTAAATCATTTTCCAAAAGTAGAAAAGTCGAAGAAAATGACAATAAGTTTGAGGATTCTTACTAGCCTTATTTATCCACATTGATATTTGTAGAGTATTGAGAAAAATGAAAAGAAGGGATTGGTTGTGGAATATGAGGTTCAGAGTGGCCGTTCCTTAATTCCCCATTCCAACATTGTCTCTCTCCGTCCGAATGATCAAAATACATAACTCTGTTACGACCCCACATAAAGGAAACTGTAATATCCATCTCCAATTTCCTACTCTTCGCAACCAAATAAACCCCTTGTGTTTCGCCATATGTGTGTATTTACTCTCATTGCTCTTCTCGTCCCTCCGCTGCCAATCGAAACCAGGCGAATCTGATCAAGTGAAGTTCGGTTTACTCAAAAGCTGATACAATTTCTTAGAAGAGCAACAGTAGCCCTCCGTTATTATTGGCACTCTCCGAGCAACTCGACCCTGATTCCTTATGACATCTTCTTTCCTCTCAGCGCTCATAAATCTGAGGGTGATTCAGCCTCAGTGGTTACATACGACGGCCTTAACTCTCAATGATCAAGATGTCAAAATCCCGTTTAAACTCTTAATGTCCATCAAGGAAAGTTGATGGCTAGAAGTATGGCAATGAGATGATTTCCATTTCCTCGCTAGCAATGCGAACGAGCGCCTTCCTGGTAACTGGCAAGTGAGAACCCCACAATGGAAAACCTTTGCCCACCACCGTCCCTATGTTGATAGGGAGATGAGATAGTGAGTGATGAGAGGAGGTCCGAAAAAGACAACATCCGCTGAGATCGCCCCCTTCAATGTGGGTCGGAGTGGACGAGGTCCGCAGCCTGGCGGCCCTTGCAACATTTGGAACTAAGTGTTCCACTGGAGGGGATTTCACAATTGGGTTTTTTCGCATTGAAATGACTCCTCCTCGGTCCTTTCCCCCATTATTCATAAGAATAAATCAGCATCAATGGTCCTTTGGGGCGAATTCATAAAAAGGTCCCCCACGACCGTCATCTCTGCCCTCTTCGTCTGATCAATTTTATTCACTTATAAAAATCCAATGATGCTCATCTTCATCCAGTACATAAAAATCCATCCCTTCACTCGCCTACATCGACCAACAAATGTTGATAAAGATCATGAACTTAACTAAAGTAAAAACAAAAACATTAAACGATAAGTAGAGCGAGGCTTTATGTTACAAGAAGCTAAAAGGGAAACTCAAGCTGTGGGTTCTTGAAAAGAGTGTCCGTTGAGAGGGTGAGCATTATAATATAATCAATTGACTAGCGGAGAGTCAAGTGCAAAGCAAATGTCACGAAGTGGTGGGAGAGATTTCTCAATGTGATTCGGATTTGAGGGAGAAGGCGACGGGAGGACATGGAGATGACATTACTCCACCACTCTTCCCAGATGCCTTCACCGCCCTTAGAGACAGCCAAGCTCACATCAACGTAGTGTATACTATGTACTCACCAAGTAATCCAATTTATCTAGAGAACCTCGTCCTCCCCTTCCTCATTTCTCACCACTTCGCCCTTGGGGTGGTCCGCACCTTTCCACCTAAACACTTCCCAAAATCCACTTATTTTTTAAATCGCTCTTCAATAAATGGAATTTGAATCATTCCCACATCAAACAATAGAAATTCCATTAGACAAATACTAAAGAGAAAATCAGTCGAGATCATTTTGGGAGTTCATTGGGAATTTGAAGGGCGAGGATCACAAATGGAAGGTATATAAGGTTGAGAGTTCTTTTCTTTGATATCCGGAAAGACCGGGAGGACATAAAATAAACTGTATTACTCCCCCAAATGGGCCTTTACATGTCTGTTTGGACTTCAAGTTCTCCATGTAGAACCTTATATGAAGAAATGTGTGTGTGGGAGACATTAGCATCGGCTCACTTCTGGGACGGAAGGGCCTTCAAAGGGAGATTCGGCTAGAAAAGTTCCCTAATGCCCAAATTAGACATTTATGCGGCCGTATCTCTCCCAAATACGAGTTAGATTAAAAACTTTCGACCCTATCTCCTTCTATCTATCCCCAAAGAAAATCAATTGAAAAAAAGAAGGAAATTATGCAAGGTTCAATTTCCTATTCTTTACGAGTTCAAGTCACAATTTCTACTTTGTTCTCTTCGTTCCACAATTCTAATCATAATACAATTGGCTTAAGCAGCTTGAGCTCCCACGCAATTTTAAAGTCTCATATACTTACATGGTCTTTCTCAACAGTTCCACCATTCAGATAAGGAGGAAATAACAAGACATAAAAACGTCAAAGACAATCTCTATTGAAGCATTACCATTAAGGTAATTTCATTACGTTTTTGTCGGGCTTCAATTAGTGCCAGAAAATAACATTATTCTCAATCTGTGTATTTAATACTTATTATAAATAATATACTACCTACATACATTGATACGTATAATTACATTTTTATTATCTCCATATACTACTGATATAATACATATATTTTTTAGTTGTTTGCTGTTTTCTGAGACTGCTTTCGTATTACAAAACAGGGTGGGTGCAACTCAATTAGGTCATTAAATATCATTTATTTAAAGTTAGTTACAACTTTAATGCCTACATATTAATGTAAAGGAAATTTATTGAAAACAATAACACAAATTGCATGAATGAATAAATTAAAATAACCAGATTGAGTTGGCTTATCTCGGCCAATTGGACCGTTGAAAGCATAACGAGCTAATTGAAATTGGCGTGTAAAGTGGGTTAATGGAGAAAGAAGAAAATAAAGAGATTAGGGGGAGCGAAGCAATAATGTGCGTAGTGTCTAATGTGATAATCTCATTAATTACTATTGTCACTTCTCATCTCATTCCGTCGAGTATCCCAGTGGGGCAGTTGGAAGAACTTGGCTTGCGGGGTTTGGGGCTGCTGACCAGATCGCTCACAATCAGTTGGATCGAATATCTTCCGCCTCGCCCCAAACACTTTTGAGTAATCTACTGCTTCTCTCACTTCCTCTTGCTGCTTATTCACAGTCCATTGAGTCCAGGATGTCTCTCCGAATAAATACGGTTCGGATCCTCGCTATGTACAATCTTCTCCACAACAGTCGGGCTCAATTCAATTCTCCAAATACATACAATATGTGCTTTCCCTTTCCCAAAAATACTAAGTTCTCCCCATATAATAATGATATGCAGAGTTGGTATCTTAAAACCCCACCATCACCACAACAAGATTATAGTCAACATCACTTGTTCGTTGTTGGATAAGGGAACATTTTATTGATGAGCCTTCGAGGAGCAGGATGGGATCCAAGATGGGATTTGAATAATTTAATCACACCCCAATGCCCGGAACGAATCTGGATATTTTCCAGATTTGAAAAAATGAGGAAAGTGAAGGGTCCTTGATGGTCCCTTGATGGCCTCTATGATGCCTTCCATTTAACTTAAACTCCCAAATTCCCATCTCCAAATGGGAGATATCTAAGATATGGGAGGGATGCATAATATGAATCAGCCACGATGGAACATACCTACATGTTGCACCCCACTTTCCCTTTTGCATCAGCAAATATAAAATAACCCACTCTCAATTCAATTACACATCCTACTGCTTATCTGGAATTTATTCATCTGATCATATCATTTGAATAGGCAAAACTCTGTCAGAAAGTTCCTGTGCTCGTCTCTTCGATGAGGTGAATTTTTAAAAGGAGAGAAGGACGAGTAATTTACGAGTCTGAAATATCGAGGGAATATGAGGGGAGAATTTCATATGAAAAAGAAAATCGGAAACCACTCAATGAGAAAAACATTTGATGAAAGAAAAAACGGCTCTCATCTCATAAAGAGAAAAATCGGAGAGAAAGGAATGAAAGACAGTTGATCTCTTTTGCCCGTCCTTTTTCCTCTTGAAGGGTGAATCAAATGCAATACATAAAATCACCTTTTCCTGAAAGAATATTTGAGTTTGGAAAATGAGAGGGCCCTTGAGAAGCTTACTATATTTTATCTTTGGATCAGATATGGAATTGTAAGAGTTTATGGCGACTTCTTGAGCTGAGGGCTTGGAGGCCGGGCGGTCCTCACACTATGTTTTATTGTTTCAATCACGAGCTTATCGTTCCTACATGGACTGTCTCCCCTACGATCTCAACGGCTGTTGACCGCTCAACCTTCGGTTTGGCTCTCGTATTATCCCCAACCCTCCCTTACTCATCTTTTTTAATCTAAGCTCTACATTTTCTCATAATATTCTACTCTCACAATGTCACAATACTTCGGATGATCTTTTGACAAAATATTGTTTTGAAACAGACGCCTCATGAATGAAAATCAAAAGTTGGAATATCCTAGATAATCCAATAATTGTGTACATACCTAGTTTACATTTTCTACATTTCTTTAGTAGAGGAACATTCTCATATTCAGCTGGATATAATGTTAATCTATGATAGCAGTGATTGTGAATTTAACTTAAATTACTTTTACTAACTAACAATAAGTGGAATTAAATCTCTGATTGATTCTCTTTTACTCGAATCACCTTCCATTCACTCATCATCACCAACCATCTCATTATATCATTCATTCATTCATCTTGGGCCTTACAAACTCAAGAAAGATCAACCAATAATAAAGCACTTATTCCAGCTGAAAGGTCAGTTGAAATATGAAAATACTTAGATACTATCGCGTCGAAAGTCGAAAAGTGAATAGAATTCCCGGCGTTTAGAACATGATTTAGGTTCTCTAATTTTATTTTTAAAATTTTTAAAATCTATTCAAAATTGATTACTCCAAGTCATGTCCAAAAATTCGAGAATACTGGTTTAGCCCTTCGAGACTACGATTTTGTGTTGTTTAATATGAGTTTAGTTAATTAACCGCCCACCCCAACTGAGAATTTTCATATTTCAAATGGCTTCACAGATGGAATAGTAATCAAAAAAATTTTAATATCAATTCTAAATAATCCAATAAATACTTAAATAAAACATTCTAAATTGAATTAAACTCAAATTTAAGGAAGGTGTAGAAGAAAGGGCGCAACACGTAGACGGATTTTAAATTCAGAAATCGTCCCTCGAGACCATTTGATACTGTTCTCACACAAAGTTAGAGTATTAGCTATGGAGAGATAGGAAAAAGATTGAATCTGAATGTTCCTCTTTCTTGCGTGTCCATAAATTTCTATGCACTACATTACAGAAGGACCAACAGAAGTGTATGAGGTTGACTCTGGCTGACTGAGAGGGAATATAAATTTTGGAATGCTGAGATTCAGAGGAGAACGGATTGAGCCTCACATTAGATTTGGTTTGTGAGACTTTCATTTTTCTCATTGGAGTGGAGGATTAGGGATGGGATGAGATTTTGGGACGTTTGGCGGGGGGACAATGTATTATATAATGCGGATCGTTTAGCGGAATCGGGTTCTCCCCTTCACCCACTTCTCATTCCTATCTCTTCCACTCCCGAGATCGAGGGAATGTCGGGTGGGCCCGGAACCCTCGATAAACTCACCCGGGTCCTCGCACCCTTCAACTTCTTCCAATTTATGACCGGCATTCGATCGCCTCACTAGCTTCCTTCGTAAATGCGCTCCACTTCCAATCAGGCTCAAGTTTCACCTTCAAATTAACAACCTTTTTTAAAAAAATCCTCTCTTATAAACATTTTTAAAATCAATGACTCTCTTATTACATAGTTATTATTTTTGCAATTACCTATTTATATTAAACAATGCTCAAAGCTAGCAGAATCTGTATAATCAAGTATTATATTATAATCTCACCATTTAATTTAATTTGCCGAATATTTATAGAATATTTGAAACTTCCCTAAAAAATACACAAATAATAATAACACATAGAGAGATTGGGATAGCTAAGAAGTGTGATGTCAAGAATTAAAGATTTTCTTGAAGAAAGAAGGGGAAAAGCAAGATGAAAATCTTGGAAGAAAGCGAAGCGGTGAAATGAAGGCGGTTCTTTGTCCGGTGAGCAGCAGAGCATAAAAAACATCAGAACACTGTCAGAAACGTTACCAATTCAAGAGGATCTTGATTTGGTCATCCTCATAATGTAATTCACGTTAGACTTTTATCATCCCTCCAATTCCCGTCTCTCCTTCCAATGTTCCCTTCAATATACCCAATCACTGATTTCATTGTTATTTCTTCTTCTCCTCCGTCCTAACAACTCTCCCTTACTTCGCCCCTTCCAATCCCCTTTGAATCTTCAGAATCACGACCAGAACCACCACCAAACGCTCTCTCGAGATCCTTTCACTTGAATACCTTCTTTAGCCCGCTAGGGCCTTCAAACTAACGATTTATAATGTGAAAGGTAGTTGGGAAAGAGGAGGCCATGATTTACGATATTCAGGCTCGGACGAAAAGATTAAAGTTCCACTACATGATCGCCACGATAAATATTTGCTCCTCAATGTCGTTGATGGTTTGGAGGTAATTAGAGACGACCGTCCTCCCGTCTATTTAATCAAGTTAAACATTAAACAATGGCAGAGGGTTCAGCGTTAATGAGCCTCCTTTGCCTTCCATCTCCTCATCATGTATCGAGAGAAGTGGAACGTGAATCATCAAAATGATATTATCAATTCCTTCCTCATAAATATGATGATGACAGGCGAACATGGGCCATCTACATAAGCAAAGACCGCGAGAGCAAATAAAAGAAGTGGGAATGAGATCGATTCCTCGGGAGACATGGCATGAAAGAGAGGACGATGACAGGTTCGAAGCTGGCGGCTGGCCTAATCGGGATTCACTCCCGATCCTATATACGAGAGAACAATGGATCCTTGTAGTAAATCTGTCCGAGCGCCCTGCTCCTTCATCTTCGAGTTCAAAGGAGATTAAGGAAGAAACTTGTGTGGGCGAGCGGGAGGGAAAAAAACGGGCGATATGTAGGTGAAGGAAGACTCGTGGTGGCGCAGAGACACATACTCTTCGACTGTAAATAATTGAACGGTCTTCTTAAACGACGGCTCCATGGGGGAACTGCCCGAATCCAATTTCATTGAAAGAGGGCGAAATGATGCGTCGCAAAGAGAATTATCCGCACTTTGATAAAAATCTCTTCGCGATTCGTTGGGTGCCTTCCTTTTAGAGAAAAGACTCCTAATGAGACTCGAACACTCGTTCTTTAATTTCTCCCCTATTCTATATTTCACCCAAATTTTGTTTTGTGGTTTGAATAATATCCACATACTTAAATACATACAATTTACATAGTATGTATATTGTATTTTATTTATATTTCGCATTTGGCTAGGCCCTATGCCCTATTTAGATCATAATGTACAACTTTAAAGTATAGGATACTATAGCACTATAGTATTTATTTAGGTATGTAATACTGTATATACATATAGTAGTTAAGTATACGTTATTAAATAATTTAAGCTCGATTTTCCCTTATATCCATTAATTTGAATATGCGATGAGAAAATCACTGAACCAATTTTAAATCGAAAATGTCTTTTGATCTTCAGTTCTAATGTTTTGGCCGTTCTAATATTCGACATTTATTTTGTTTTTCTCGGAAGAGAAAATGTGTTGTAAAATGAGAAATGAGAAACATAAAATATTCAGCGAGATTACTTGGATGATTAAAAGAGCCTGTTACGAGGGAGGAAATGAGAGTGGTAAGAATTTAATAAAGATTGAGAAACAAGGAGTAAGAAAAGAGAAATCAAAGGTTGAATTAATTGGCAAGGAGCATCCTCCTTAATTTGGCCACTCTGCCGTAACAAGAATCGTTTAGAAGAGAAATTGAATCCTTGCCTCATTCCCGAACCCAACTCATGTTTAGAGACAAGTTTATTAATACGAGTTCTTGAGAGATGATTAATGGAATCATTATTATGCAAATGCTGAGTCAAATGGTAACTACCCACCATGTAATCACAAGGAAAGCCTTAATTCCCCCCATCTCCACATCCACACGCCACTCACCTCCTTCCTTCTCCGTCCTTCTTTCCAATCCTCTTATACCCGACATACCTTTTTTATTCTTATTTCCCCAACCACCAGAAATTCACAAATTGAGAACTTTCTCCAATCTCCACAACCAATTAAAGATATAATTAATGGAAAGAGTCTCTTAATTATTTTCCACACGGAATTATCATTTGTATGAGCCGAGAAGAGGGAATGGGAGGAGGGTGGGGGACTTAATAATATTTTTATGGCTCTGATCTCCCGGAAAGTAAAAGCCCATATCCCGCCTATTATGGAAAGTAAGGGCAATTGAGAGATTCTCCATCGATAGTCGGGATTTGAAATAATTGCATCCAAGATCAGCCTCCGAGGGAAGCAACTCATATTCTGGCCCATAAAATTTACTCAACTTTTTCAATTTATTGCAAAACCTGTAGAGTAGACTCATTTATTGTACATGGTTTATGGGACTTTGGATAATGGTATCAATGTAGCGTGGACGTAGCGTAGAGTGGATGGCAATGGATTTAGGGGTCCCACATTACAATCTTAAAATAAGTAGAGGGGAGTTGAGGATTCTCATTTGATTCAAGAGAGGAGTGCCGGTTTGGGGGACTCGATCAGAGAAGTAAGAAAGTAAAAAAAGTAATAAAGGGAGTTTAGAAGTAAAACCGATTTGGCCCTCTCATCCGCTTAAATCCAACACAAATACTACTCCATAATAATAATAGTTTTCAAAATCAGTTTTCTGCCCAACTTCACTCACCTACTTTCTCCCTAGAATAAGTTCAGTTCCCCCTCTCCCAGCCCACTAAATTTCTACTGAATAAAATGGTTATGTCCATTAATTGAAAATTGAAACGCTTTCAAAAACTCACATAAACATATACCAATATCATGTACAGGGTGGGCCATAAATATCTTTCTTTTTTAAATAAACAATTGTATAAAAAAGAAAGATACTTATAGCCTAACCCTGTATAATAGTGTTCATATCAATGGTGTATTCTACTAACAATAAGATACTGATACATTTTATGGATTTACCTTCTAAATACAATGAATTGATATAACCACGATCCTCCTCACATAGAGGCAAGTTTGTAAAAGAAAACAACATATACCATATTAGAATCTTGGGAGTATTGGTTAGGAAGTTGTCTCTTTTTTGCCCAAGCACGATGAGTGCTTATCTCAAGAATCTCTATTAGATTCTTCTACAGCGGATGAGGATAAATAAATTGGGGGTTTGTTCGAGATTGAGTCGGAATCTGGGCGAGGAGACAGATTGTTGAAAAGCTAATAGCAATCGATAACAAGGCGAATAAACAGTGAGGTTTGGGGAAATGGCCAGCCATCTCGAGGTCAATTTCCCTCCGAGGTAGGCCCATAATGTGGGAGAGATAAAGGAAATTCGATGGCTACACTCCTCGTTGAGAAAATCTCCTGGTCAAGATTAAGTCGAGGAAGAACCAGGAACGGTGACAAAGTTACAAGCGGCCGTATCGCCCCCTTCTCGACCCCATCATTCCCCCTCCCTCCCATTTTAATTTTAGTAGCGGTGGAGAGATAGAAGAATTGAAATTGAGGAATCGATGACTGCGAACCCCTAATAAGTGACCGAACGAGAGGAAGTGGAGTGAGTTGGATGGACCATAATCTCATTGTTTGGACACAATGGGCCAGAGTTAAGGGATATGCTAAAGAGATTGATTGCAATGTCCATGTGGATTAGATTTACTCCCGCGGACGGAGACGGTCAAAAAGTATATCGGGGCTCGTCCTCGGCCAAACAAAGGGAAGGATGAAATGAAAGGGCCGACTTTCCTACAGTGAACTTTTTATTGTGGGACGAGGGTAAAAAATGGAGTCACAAATTTCGGGTTCTTCGACGTCCACCTTCCCTCTCCCTCCAAAGATAAGCCTGATTTGACTCCCTGCCCGTCGCCCCCAAATTACGCTACATGATTGACCATGATTCCCCTCAGCCCACGGCCACCCATTCCACTTGATCAATCACCACGACGAGGTCGCCCATTCATCTCCCCCACCCTGAAAGTATAGCTCATCCATAAGAACCACTACCACCTTCATCAGATAAAATTACCAATAACTTTCTCCCACTTCCTCTCTTTACTCCTTCGGTCAACAACGCGGCAACACCAGAATAAGCATAAGAAATACTTCAAACTTACTCAATTCTGATTGAGTTAAATATTTACATTTGAAATCCTACCGTCCCCAAACCATCAAATTACTTGGAAGGAGTGTTGAAGAAAGTGAGAGGAAGAGTGGGGGATTAGCGGCTCTTCCGACCCGCCGAGTGACCATGCATCAAAAACTAAATTTACATAGGGCTTATCTCTGGCACATTCACATTTTATGTCAGAAGATTCTCCCTCTTTTTCGCCCTTCCTAGACTTGGAAGAAATGACGGTCCCATATTTCTCACCCACGAGTTAATAAAGGAAGGACCCATTCCTTCTCAATATCCGCTCTCGTAAACGAAAAGTGTTCCATCCGCATCTGATAAACTCTTTATTTTGCTCTTCCCCCAACCATCACTCCGATTTACATGCGTAGAAATTTACTTTATTTCTCGCATTCACTCGTGGGAATTTGCATTACATCATGTTCGGATTTTCTTCTCAAGTTGGATCAGGAGGAAGTGAAGAAGATTTGATCACAAGTTGACTCAAAATCAAGTGGACAATGAACTTGCGCGTATAAAGGGGATTTCAAACCAGATGTTATTGATGAGGTTCATTTCAGATAACCGAAGGATATATCATTTTGTTTTGAGAATAAAAAATCTCGATTTTCTGTAAATTCTTAATATTAATAATTAATACCTATACCATGCATACCTCTATTTCAACAATTCTAAACACCTTAACATATTAGGTATAATTTCCATTTTCTAATAGTAAATATAAACCTTCAAACTTATTCTTTTGTATACCTAGGTATGTACTCTATGTATATTGTCCGATATATTATTTTATTACGTACCACCGAAAAGGAGGAAAACGATGGTGAAAAGAACTTTACTTTTCCACTTGTTTCTCTCCTCGTTATAAAGTTTCCACCAAAGATATTTAGCTAATAAAGGATCGTTAGTGTAAATTCAGGGGAATGGGAGGGACTCAACCACGAATAAAAATGAAACTCGAAACATGTCTTATTGGCCTTACAATTCAACTCTTGATTACCCCAATTGAACTTTCCAACTTTCCCCCCTCAAGAGAAAACAATTTCACCCTTCACAAATCGTTCCCATCCACACCTTGCCACCGATTTTACCTATTTATTTTAGTCATATTGTATTCATGTACTTGTAGATATTATTTGCCACAATCACTATAATATCCAATATATAATGCAGTTGAATCCTATTATAATGAAAATCCGGCTATAATGAATGAAACCAAGAAGTCCCGGCAAAAAGATAGGCTTTACAATGTTAAGGTTCGGATATAATGAACTTCTGTTGTAATGAAACTTCGGCTTTAATGAATGAATTTTTGATCCCCCACATGACTTAGTCTTGATGTAATGAACATTCTGTGCCCCTGAATAATTCTTGACAAAACGTGTTTTATCCAAATCTTAAATTGATTTCTACTGTTTAATAGCCTAAAATGTCGAACACGAATAAATTTAATGCTTAATTCTAAGATGTTAGGTTGGCATTAGTTCACCAATATTTAAATAAAATAAGACTGATCATAGTACTCGTATAAGAATAATTAGAATAGTCTCATTTGTCTCATATTCGAGTACTATGATTATTCGGCTGAGTTTTACTTATCCGACTCATATTTCCGAAAAAATTCCGGCAACTGCCGGCTGCCTTGACGGAAGTTGCCGTCTCATTACAAGAATACAAATTACGGGCTGAGTTTTACTTTTCCGGCCCATATTTCCGGCAAATTCCGTTGATTACGGAATTTGCCAAATTTTAAGCAGTTGTCGGAAAGGCAGTTGCCGTAACGGCAATTGCCATAAATCCTAGGGAAAAATTTCGACAATTGTCTAAATACGGCAATTTAGGCAATTGCCGTCAAATTTAAATTATTTATATATAATGAATCTTACGAATTTAATATTTTTAATTAACAAAATTTCAAAAGTTTTACGGTAATATAGCATAATATTAAAATATATAAAAAACATTAAATCTTATCTCGAAATGAAGGTTCTATTCATTGTTACCAGGCTAATTCATAAATACAATTTTTTTAATTTATTTTTACAACAGATAAAATTAATTATATAAACCATTTCTAAAAACGCAAATCTTAATGTTAGATATACATTATTTAAAAAAACATTTGATTTCATAGAAAAAATTGTGTTTTAAAAATGGTGTTTGTATACAGGAAGATCTAAATGAAGTGGGACTTAGAAATAATTCTAGAAATGTGTTATATTCTCCTCTTAAAGAATTAATCCACTCTTCTTACAATTAGATTCAATCATAAGTTTTATAATAATTATAAAATTTGGTATTCTAATTGTGAAATATCGAATTTGGGAACAAAAGTTTAAGAATTTGGTTTTCTGGGGTCATGAAATAAGATTTAGAAATGTGTATATTTAGTTAAAAAATGCCCGACATGCCATTACATATAATACAGCATACAAAGTAATCCAAATTTTGCTTCTTTTTTAAATTAATGATTGATTAATAAATGAGACAAACTTTGGACCATCCTGTACATTCAGTTTAGGGCAAATATTGGAGACAGGACTATCGACTAGTGGTAAGCTTCAGGGCCATTACTAGCGGACTATTTCTTGCGACATGATTTAAGTTAGGTTAAGTTAGGGAAGGTATGGTAAGCGGCAGACGCATACCATTTGTCAGGTGTCGGCTTACTTGCGCTTAGGGTTTTTAGTAATCCTAGCGTCGTTGGAACAAGCCGTTTGCGCTTGAAAGAAACCTTTGTAAGAACTTCCCAAACGTATGCTTGTACTCTCAAATTAAGAAATTAATGAAAGATTTACGGGAAAAGATTTAAAAAAATTAAACGATATCAAATGTTTTAATGCATTTTTAAAATAATGCTTATCTAAATATAAGACTAGCATTTTTAAAAGAAATGGTTACCTTATTATAATGTACTATTAAATTTAGAAAATAATATGGATCAGCATTGATTAGGAAATAGTATACAAGAACTTCATTTTGAACTATTCAACGTTTTTAACATATTTTAATATTATACCCTGTTTTTAGAGAAAAACTTGAAATTGCAATATCCGCAAATAATTTACATTGGTATCATGCTAAATTATTTACCGGTATTTGAATTTCCAGTTTTTCTTTAAAAAAGCAGGATATGATAACTTTTGTTAATTAAAAATATTAAATTCGTAAGGTTCTTTAAAAATAACTTAGGTTTGACGGCAACTGCCTAATTACGGCAATTTAGGCAATTGCCTAAATTTTTCCGTAGGATCAACTGCTGCTGCAACTGCTTAAAATTGGGCAGTTGCCGTAATTTGTATTCTTATAATGAGACGGCACCGGGCAACTGCCGGAAATATGGGCCTGATAAGTAAAACTCAGTCAATTATTCTTACGCATCTAATATTGATTTATATCAATACTTCCGATATAATGAACTTCAGTTTTAATTAACGAAATGGTCCGGTCCGTTCAAATTCATTACATACGGAGTCTACTGTACATAATGTTGTATTTTTAATTTTAATTTCCCCTATTAATACAATTTGTAATAGGTATGCATAATTTACTTATTGTTAGTTTAATGTTGAGTCATGAATAAGACAAAATTAATAATAAATATAAATATAATAAGTAAATAATAAAGTATGTATTTATTACAATCGCAATCTAAAGGAAAATTCGCAACTTTAGAATATTGAATATTGGACAATTTTGAAGATACAGAGGTTTGATGCTGCGTGTGTCGTTGAGGTTTGAGGGTAAACGTCTGATCTGACCAGTTTCTTAGTTCGTTTCAGTTTTTTCATTCAATTTGACTTGACCATTTTAAAATGGCACAAATAAAGGATATCGCTAATATTGAAATTCTCCCAACCGAAATTTTTGAACGCATAGTTAAATATTTATCTGCTGAATCTGCGAAAGTCCTCTGACATTCTTCAACGCAAGCTTGAAATTGCATTTATTGTGACCTAAAGTAAATAATATTTTTCCACTCATAAATACTTTTAAACGCAAAACGCCCTATTATCTGAAAGACGCAATTCAAGTGAGACACATATTTTCATATAATTCTATTTTTAATTTCAAAACAAACCATGGTTTTTGTGCAGTGCCATAAGAACCTGTGTCTCACTTGAATTGTGTTTTCCAGATATAGGTATACCTACATAAAATATTTATTTAATATACAATCTAATCGGTATGTAAGTACTGTCCAAGTAATGGTTCTCCGTTGACCTTTTTTCTCTAAAATGGTTTCAAGTAAATACTTAGCAATTCAATGTTAAAAAAACTTTTATGTTATTTGCCTTCGTTACCCTCTTTTCTGTTTTCTCAAATTAAATAAACATTATTTCATCATATTTAATTCAATAGATTTCTTGTAATCATGCTTTTATAAGATATTTATGTCTTATCTGCGAGGAAAGAAGGTAATTTTAAAAAAAGGTCAACGGAGAACCATTACTTGGACAATAAACGTAGGGGCTGATCTTGTTGCCATAAGCATGACCATTTATAGCATCATTTCTACAGGGTGTCCCATTATGCACCCAGTTTTCTTAATAAGAACTTTTTTGTTTATTAACGAATATTAATCAAAATTAAATGATAGACTCTTAATATATCAAGCTATAAATGACTAAACTTTATTTTGAGATTTGACCTCCGTTCACCTTAATGTAACACCATAACTAAATCTTCCACAGAGTCAACATGTTCCTATTGAGATGTGTAAAAATACGTGCAAGTTGCAGGTCGAAAGTGGCGCTGCATTAAGGTCAACGGATGTCAAATCTCAAAATAAAGTTTAGTCATTTATAGCTTGATATATTAAGAGTCTATCGTTTAATTTTGATGAATATTCGTTCATAAACAAAAAAGTTCTTCTTGATTAAGAAAACCGGGTACATAATGGGCCACCCTGTATGTTAAATAACAAAAATTTCTAATTAAATAATTCGAAATAATAATACAGCCCAGTTCAAATCTTGTTATTTAACATAGAAATGATGCTATAAATGGTCATACACCGATGAGATTGTATATAAATTCATAGATTTTAATGAAATATCTGATAGTTTATTTACAAGTGTTTTTGTGAAGGGACGAACTAAATTGAAGATGATTCGCACCAGTTTCTTGAAATGTGCGTGTTTACCAAGTTTCCAGGGTGGAGTGAATTAACTGTTAATCCATGAATTGACCAACGTCGGTTAAGTTCACAAGCAATTAAAACATGTTGTTGTAGGGATTCAATGAGTAGAAATATCTTCCTGTTTTTGGAGAAAGGTATTCATCGCCAATGTTTTCTCTTGTCATAAATGACATTCTAATAAAAATAAATATTAAATACTTTTGTATTATTAAAATAATAATTTAGAATATCTAAAATTTTAATATCGCCTAAGTGCTGGCAAAGTCATATTTCTGTGTTGACCTTTTTTTAAAATTACCTTCTTTCCTCGCAGATAAGACATAAATATCTTATAAAAGCATGATTACAAGAAATCTATTGAATTAAATATGATGAAATAATGTTTATTTAATTTGAGAAAACAGAAAAGAGGGTAACGAAGGCAAATAACATAAAAGTTTTTTTAACATTGATCATTGAATTGCCATGTGATTTTAGTAGTTGTAGTTACTTGAAGCCAATTTAGAGAAAAAAGGTCAACACAGAAATCTGATTATGCCAGTAAATGACTCAATTGTTTTAGGTTTTTATATTATTTAAAATACATACTATAAGTAAATATGCTATACCTGTGTGACTCGGAAGATACGAACAAACTCTCGGTGATTTTGATTAGAATAAAACATCCTTGAGCAAAGTAGCAAAGTAAAATTGACTTAGATGATTTATTTGGAATGTAGTTTCAATAGTTTCCCTGGATAACAGGAAGTCCATAAACACCAGCATTCAGAATTAAAATATTCAAACTCCTAAAATATTGTGAATAACTTGTGAAAATGTTATTTTAAGATTGAAAATTTTAAATTTTATGAACGTGCTATCTTAAGAACATTTTATTTAATTCGCTACTTGTATTTGAGATTGACTTCAATTGCATAGTTCCTGACTGTTTGTAGGGATGAAAGAATTGATGACCCAAATGACAAATTCACTTTTGATTCCAGGTCTTACAATCTCGATTTTTTCAATGGCTTCTTTGGTTTTCTTCTCGTCTCTACAAGAAAAAATTACTTCACAGCCCATTAACGCCAATGATCTTGCAGTCTCAAATCGTATAAAAAATAAAAGAATAAAATTTATTTTAAATGTTTTGCAATAATTTATGGTATTTGAAATAAATTTAAAAATTTAATCACCAATTCCACAATTGGCCCCTGTAATTAAAGCTACTTGTTTTGAAAGGTCAATCCCTTGAAGAACTTTCAGTTTTCAGCGCTCTTCAATAAGCATTAAACAGTTTTTAAAGTCATAAAGGAATTTTTTGTTTCACGAGGAAATGCAAGGCGAGGATCTGAATCTGTCACTTGAATAGAAACCGAATTCTCGTATGCTGTGTCTCCTCCTTCGTTTACTTTCATCGTCCATCCAAATGGGAGATCTAAAAAGGATTTTAAACATTTAATGCACATGTTTAGATTTTAAATTGGCATGTTTTTAAATGAAATGATTAAATACTAAAACCCTCAGAGACGATTTTTCTTTTTCCTGAACCTGGATGTTCCCAATGTGTCAATTGTATGGAATGACTATAAAACATTATGTTATATAATAAAAATAATTAGATTGTATATTGTTTATTGACTTATTGTGTTTAAAGCAAAAAAAATTCGAATTTTTATTTAACCAAACAACGTAAACAAAATAGGGAATCAAAATTAAATGAATCAATTTAAAAAATTGACAAAAATGATCTTTTTTGATTTGCCATTGCAGTACGCGCGTTTGAATTTAATTTTAGAACGCGAATTAGAATACGATGAACTAAAATTCTCAGATTGCCTTTTATATATTAATGTTCCAATTTATTGAGCAGGAGCTTTAAAGAACTGTCGAGGGTTGTTGAGAAGTAGAAGTGACAGTGTTTTGAAATGATTCATGAGCAAATCACAAAATAAAATTTTAATTGATGAATACAGTATGGGTTATTACCCAGATAAATCCATTTATTTTTATAACAGGTAGAGATATTCACAGTATCATAAATTGGGACACTTGAATTTGATAAACCCGCAAATAATTTTCAATGAGACAATATTAATTATTATTTAGTTTTTAGGTTAGGTTTTATAGATATTAACATTATATTTAAAGCAAAATACGATTCTTAGGATTCTCTTTTATTATTCTTGTTTTATTTAACAAATTCTTTTAATTGATTATAAGCAATTCATTTAATTTATGGAGTCCTATTAAGTCATTTTAATATAGTATAACGATATAAAATGTTCAGCTTACAAGAAAAGAGTAGATAATAATCACTCACAGACTTAGCAAATATAGGGAAATTAAGACCATCATTAGGAATGATAAAATCAAAGGAATTGATTTCATCAATCCTAAAATTAAAGATCAAAGGAAAAATTTCAATTTCTTAAAAATCTTATAGGGCTTAACTAGGGAATTTCAACTTATCATAGGAGGAAAAGAATGCACCAAGGATTAATTTTTTAAAACAAATTTTAATTAAGCTTTAAATTTTTATAAGAAATTTACTTGATTTCTTCATTCCTAATGATTGTCTTATCCGTCAAATATATCTTAAGTCATTATACACTGTTACCTATATTAGTTCGAATAGTATATGGGCTATATACATAATAAACAAAATCAGTTAACTTTGTTGGAAATGCTTTTTTTAATTCCATTCAATTTATTCTTTAAAATAGATTATAAATACAGTATAAACTAGTCATTTTAATTTTAAAAATTAGACAATAATTTTATTTTAATTAATTCAAATATAAACAACATTTTTTCGGATAAGCCTAAGTTAGGTATAAATTCACTATTATATATATTTATGCTAACTTTGCGGGTTTGGTGCGAGAAATAGATGTAATAGATCAAAGAATAGTTAAATATTTTAAAATCTACATAATAATTCTCCTCAAATATTCGACTTGAAATTAAACAGGAATCTTATGGTATATAAAATTAAAAAGCATAAAATAATTTAAAGCTTGATTCCGATAAGATTTTCCTTATTATTTATATTCTTAATTAGAACAATTGTTTAAGACTTGGTCTCAATCTTCTCTCCAGAAATGATAGCGGTTTGATCTGGCGGGGCCGACCATCGACGTCGTTTCGGACTGCATGGTCGATCGTTCTCATCCATCATTTTTTTAACCGACATGGGAGAAGGTGGAGGCAACATTTTGAAATCCGCTGTAATCGTCGGTGGCGGAAGTGAAAGGACCGCAGGCCGTTTCCTCTGAGTCTTTATGGCAGGCTTCATAGAATTGGAATTATTTGAACTCCCAGGGCTCGCTTTGTTCCCTTTGGGCGACGAAAGAATTGATGAATTTTTCCTCCCTTTGGCTCCTTTCTCAACTCCTGTTGATTTGGGAATTCCCGCCGTTATCCCGCCGATGCTCCTCATGAGAGTAATGCAAATGTCACCAACAGCCAATTGAGAACATTGGAGTTGCAGATTCTTCTCAGTGTTGAGGGGTGAGCTCGAGGACCAACCGCGTCCCAATATAAAAAAAGGTTGTTCAGGTGTTGCTTCAATGACAACCTGTGAAAAAATTAGAAAGTAATTAGAAAATGCTATATGACAAGTTTATTTGTTTTGTATTTAAACAATTTTCACAACTATAGCATGCCTCATTCACATTCAATCTTTACGTGAGTTTGAACAAACCGCTTAATTATTTCCAGCGATACGATTTTAGTTAAACGTTACTTTCAATTGTAGTATAGCATATGAAATGAATTATTTTATAATTTAGAATAGAATAGATTTAAAAAATAAAATTCTTAAACAAAGTTAAATTAACCGAATATACTATAAGTTAAATGTTTAAAGATTGAAATTCTTTAAAAGATTTAATTCAAATCTTTTTCTTGTAAAGGCTTTTATATATTTTGAATTTATCTTTGCATTAATACAACTAAAAGTAACAACAAATTAAATTCGTATCGCTGGAAATAATTACGCGGTTTGTTCAAACTCACGTAAAGATTAAATGTGAATGAGGTAAATTACAAATTAGCGAGCATCTATAGGTTCGAAAAATCATATGTGCGGCCTAGGAAACGCTTGTGCAAGTTACCATGTAAGCCCCATCATGAGCATTTTCAATATTATTTTAGCGGTTCATTCAAACTCATGGGTAAAGAAATTTAACTACATATCTAGGTATATAATATGATATATATTCAAATAATTAGGAAATTTTATAATTCTACCAATAATTAGTTTAATTATTCAGTTATGATATTACAGATAGTAATAAAATTGTACAAACCTGATGCTTTGGAGATCCAATGGACAGTGTGACTTTGCTTAAATTGATCCCATTATCAACGTGGATTGAGAGGACAGTGCAATGTACTATTCGAATTGAGTCAACCAAGGCGGCGGCTGCATTGTGAAAGTCCTCCGTACGGAGATCCTCCACAGGACGAAGTTCTCCAGAAGTGAGTTGAATGAGCGATCCCTTTTTGAATGCTTCAATAAATGGCATCTTCTCTACAGGTACTGGCCCGCTTGTTCCATTCTTGACAACCTTCAGTGAGCTCGGCGTTGTCGAAGCTGATGGTAAAAGCGGCGATGACGGGGCGAAAGTGGGAACCGACGGTTGTTTGAAACATCCGTTCTGAGGGTTAGTTCCACTTAGGTACTTGTTTGATTCTCCATTACTTTCCTTGTGGTTCATGGGAGGTGGAAGGGCAAAGTTCCACTCAATGCGAGGCCTTTTCGGAATCGGCGGTGGCAAATTTGACCCCGGAGAGAGAGAAACTACATATTTAGATCCAGGTGAACTCACCCTGTTCGAATCCACAAGTATCCCCTGAGGCGGGTAGAGGCTTAGCAAACTCGGACTCCCCCGCCGTTCATTTGAGAAATTGGTTGGGCTTTGACTTCGATCGTTGGGTGTTTCCGGTGACCGGACCAAAATCCGATGTTTCAAACTTCCCTCTTTTCCAAAAGGAACTTTCCCCACTGCTCCCTCATTTCCCTCTTCTTTGATCTCAAATTCGTGGTTCAAATTTTCTTCAACATTGTTGTTTTTTTCTCTATTTGAATTTGACATTGAGAACCGCGGGACATGAGGCGGGTAGGTTCCAGATTTCAAATTAATTTTTCCATTACCAATTACAAGATTACTACTACTTGAGCTTGATGTAACACAAATGGGATTGTTGGTGTAATTCACCCTAGGCAGTTGGCTATTTAGAAAAGCATGATTGTTCGTCACTTGCACGTAGTTGTTGTTCCGTGTGTAGCGCTCTTCAATCATTTTCTGCTGTTGAAATTTACCCGTCGGTACTGGTGGGCTTAAATGATGAAGATGCTGCGGCGGGGACAGGTGGGGCAAATAAGTTCCCACTCGGCTTGGTGGCGAGGGATCGCTCCTCATTGGCGACACCATTCCAGCCGTGAGATTTGAATGGAAATTTTCCAGGTACGAGGCCGCGGCCGCGGCTGAGTAGCTTGTAGAAAACAAATGCTGATGATATGGCATGGCTGCATAGAATCCAGGGCTCAAGCCATGACTATGTGGGGATGGTGGGGTCGGAATATGAAATCCCCCTCCGCCGGAGTATAATCGCGAAGAGGTCAAGCCGTCACCAACAGGGATCTGGGCTGAGTAAGAATTTCCACTGTTACCAACAGGGCTCTGGGACTTAGGCGAGGCCGAAGAGCCGGGTGAGGGGCTCGAACAAGGAATCGGCATTGAAGAACGCCCGGAATAATTTGAACTACCTTCGGAAGGGTGGACCGAAGTATAGATAGGAGAATGGGCATCTTTTCGTGGGCTCCCTGACCCGTACAAGTGGTGATGCTGATTTTGCTGGTGTTGTTGGTGTAAATGATGTTGTTGGATTTGTTGCTGTTGCAATTGTTGTTGCTGGTGGTGATGTAAGTGATGCTTTTGATGGGTGTAAGGAACTGAGCGGGTTTTGTGAATGCCGTTCATGTGCTGTTCTCCAGAGGTTCCATTTAAAATTGACCGCCGCTTCCCGCCGTCCGAAGCCAAAGGGCGGGATGATATAGGGAGGGAAGGGACTAAAAATTTCTGGGAATCGGCGGTCCGCCCAAGTCCCGTCATCCCTACGCTTGATTTGATGTGCGGGAGGGGGATGTGTGGGTGGGAGTGCTGGTTGCTCCCTCCGTTTAACGAACTCGTTGAGATCATTTCTTCATTCACACGACCAGCTATTTAAATTCCTGGAAAATAAGAAAAGGTTTCGTTAGATCAATGGGTATTATATAATCATGTTTTTTTTCATAAAAAGCCGATCTCTATTTTATTTTAATTAATTTAAATTGTTCCAATTTAATTCTTTCAATTAAATCTTTATGTAATATTAGCTAAAAGCTTTCCAGATTAAAGTTCATCCAATAATTATAATCTTCAACTACATGCAACTTTTTGTTATTGTGTATATTAGGTATATGTATAAGTGTCTCTACATACATTTGCCTGTTTGTGGTGTAGGAAGTGCCCTACTTTCACCTTGACATTTTCCTAAAAATACTTTTTTAGAGCTCATCACTTATGTAAGCAGAATACTTTGAAGAACACTCAACGGATTTATCCATTTATCTTTTCGCTCCTCCTCACTAAATTGAGCATTAATCCGAGAAAAAACAATTGAAATATATTTACCTATATAATTAATTATCTTTACAATTAAATAATTAACTGTAGTTACTCGCTAATCCTACTGTTCAACGACTAATTAATTAAATTAAAAATCTTACAATCAACTTTTTTACACGTGAATTCTATGTATATATGGTAGAAAATTAGGTTTTAATAATTAGGTAATAAGTCAATTCCATTTTGCTTAGAATTTAATTTTGACCGCATTTTTCCTGTTTGTGCATTTTCCTAGTTTTATTTTTAGTTCGATAAAAAAATTTATCTATTAATTTATCTAGCTAATATCCCGGGGGTATAACTTGATTAAACCCAGCCCTTGTATATTGAAGGGGACTAATAAGAATAAGGATGAGGTTCGACCTGCGGAGGGACATGAGATGCAAACGGGCAGTTTGCATTCGAGGCGACAATCTGCATCGGGGTCACCAAACTATCAACCCTGAAGAAGGGCTTCTTCATTATCACTTATCAATCACCCACCTTCTCCTGAGTCTCCGTACTTGATCCTTATTAGTCTCTTTCAATATAACATCTGTCTTGATTTATGTACTAATTCGAGATATTATGTTCATTTGTTCAACTTACTTCAAAGTTATCATGTTGGATATGAAATAGGAGATTGGTTGTAAAACATTATTATAATGTGTATTTCTTATGAGTTTTTTTTCCAAAATATTCACATTGTAACTTTTATAATCATTACAAAAAAGAATGAGGATGAATGAGATTAAAGGGAGATAGTTCGTACTGTCCTCGCGTCAAGAAGTGACTGAATGAAGAATCCAGTTTGAAAAATACTTCGTCTATTTTTATTGCTTCAATTCGTCACTTCGTTATCAGAATGGGAGGTCTTTGGAAGTACCACAGACGTTCTCTCTCGGACAATCTCCATCCCAGACACAATGTCCAAATACCAAAACTAAATATCCCACTTCATTAAATACCCAAATACTATACTATACTATACAATGTTACAATGCCCACTCAAAATACACGTAGGTTATGTGTTTACAATATAAAAATAGAAGATTCTACTAAATAAATAAAGAATTACATAGATACCTATCAGTGTAATGTCACTAGTATAAATATTTGCAAAAGTATGTATCCAATATGTATAGGTACATACCTAGTTATTATGCAATAATTATGGTACATTCGTATAAGTATACCAATACAAAAAATAAATAAAGCATGAGTGTATGTTATATGTAAGTATGTATATATGTTAGTAATAATTAATTAGTAAGTAATGGTAGTTAGTACGAAATGATAAAGATGAGTATTTAAATGACATTTTTATGGGATAAACCATGGAAGAATTAAAAGAGCGTAGATGGGAAAAATCATACAGATTCCTCTACAACAGAACAGCACATCATTATATGAATACGATTCTATTCTCCTCAACAATTAATAGTTTTATATATTAGCTCCACATTGTCTCATCTATCCCAACCTTCCCAATGTAATCAAATATGTAGTTTGAACAATTTCTCGTTGCTTTAAATTGGCGATCATAACTATAAAATTAAGTGGAATACTTAAGCCCCAATATTTGTGGAAACCATATTTATCACATGTGTCCATTAATATTATTGGTTGAATTATTAAAAAATATTAAAAAATGCTCAAACGGGGCAGGGATTGGTTTAGTAACCAAATGTATTAAATTAGCAAAAGCCCGCACCAGAGCACTTATTTAATATTTTCAATAATTATTTATACAACTATGGACCCTTGGACACGTAAAATGAAGTAGACTAATAATTAAAAGTTACAAAATTGTCCCGAATTGTTAATTATCGTTAATACGGACTTTAATCTAAAAATGAACTCGGAAATGGGATATAAAATTTGATATCCCTTAATCAAACTTATATAAATAGAGCGATATATTCTGAGCTATAGGAGGTAGAAGTTTTAAAAATCAACTTTGAGCTGGTTTACAAGAGCTTTGAAGAACTTTTGATTAATATTAATTCCGAAAGTACTTCAATCATCAAAATCTAACAAGTAATGTATTTGAATTTTTTTAAAATAGTGTACCAGAAACTTATTGTAGGAGGTAGACTGAAATACCTTTGTGTATATTGATCCTTAAGTTAATCCTTGAGGTTTAAAACAAAGGCATTTTATGCAATATAAAAGCGGATTAGCAGATTAATTTATACTTCAGGTCAACTGAAGCAGGTTCTTTATTCCTCAAACTAAACTTCAAATGGTCTTTAAAGAAAAATGTCTATTTCATTGCGATTTAAGCTACACAATGTCTAGCCAGTCGAAATTGTCAAAAATTGATGATGAATTTGCTGAAAGCAACGGTGGCAAAATTGACCTCACTAAGATGCCTACAATTTGTTTATCTAATTATTTTTCTGCTACAATGTTTGACAAGGAAGGTAAGGATCCAAAAATCGGGGAAAGGGTTCGAGCTCATTTATGGAGTCCTTAATGGAAATAAGGATACCTGTACAGGACATTCACGTTAAGTGTTTTTGAAGAATATTATTTTTACAAAGAAAACAAAGAGATGAATTGACTTGACTTTAATGGGAGCTGAGTCTGTAATGGTTAAATTTAATTAGTTAGCTGAGCACCATTAATTTCAATACATCTTTGCAATCGTTCTCATTACAAACGTAAAAATACTATACACATCAGTCACATCACATTAACAATAGTCTAATTGTAAGTCAGTTGCGATTTATGATTAGTACAGTTTTAATGTATATGTATTTAACACGCATCACTGTTAACTTATTGTATAGTTTCAATTGTATTTCATGGGTAATAAATAATAAAATGATGCTTTTATAAATGTACTTACTGCATATGATAGTTATTTCACTCTTAATCATCATTTATCAGAATCAAAACTTGTAAAATAAACTTTTGGGGTGACCGCTATTTATCAATTTCGCTTTTTAAAACTTATCAAAACTTTAAGCACTTACATATTAGTATATGTTATATTATACCTGCCATACAGATGTATGTATCAATCTATTATAATTATAAACATACGATATTATTTATAATTTATAATCAACGAAACCGAACGTCATATCCAAATGTATTAACAAGAAAAGAACCAATTTGTTTTTATATAAAATATTCCAATTGCTCAATCCAAATGAATAGAAACCAATACTTAGTCTCTATATTATAATATTTAGTATTGGTTATAAATACATACATACCTACATTCAGTTTTGTATAATACTATTAGATAATGAACTGTACATATTGCACACAATTAATTTACACTGTATCATGTTATACTTATGTAAAACATAAAGTCCATATGTATGCTTAATATTGGATTACGACTCCTTTGCTTAAAATTAATAATGTTAATGTCGGCCTTATAATTTATCAATGTAGCTGATAAAAGGGGGTTTATTCTTAAGTTCTTTCGTCCTCTACTCGTCTTCCCCACTCACTGGCTGAGGTCATAAGAACATCCTTCTGCATAAGTGAAAGATAAGTTGAGGCGGAGTGAGGAGACCCGCAGTCTCAAACTTACAACCCTAACTGCCTCTGCCAAATCACGTAATGTGAATCAACATCTCTTTCTAATGAAAGTATGTGCAAATGCAAATTTACCCTTCCACCGTGCTTTATTCCTACATAAATACTATCTATGTAAGCACTTTAATAAATAAGCATGAGAAGAGACTATACAGTTCAAGCCGTTTGGAGGTTAACATAGGAGAAATAAAATTGAGTTAATAACCTTGGATATTCTCAAATCAACAAAAAAATCATTTCTAAAAATGAAATATAATGAAATTCAAATATTTTCAACTTTGGCTAACATGACAGGAACCGAATACTCTTTAACGAATCAGTCAAACGGGTCAGAACATTCCAATTCCAACATTCGAGATGGATAAGAGCAACTATTATTTCAGTGTTTGTCTCAAAATGATGCTCAGTTTTAGCAATTCGTTAATTTGATTTTTTTAAAACTAAAAGTTTTTGTTTATTTGAGAATTATCCAAAGTTACTAACTCAATTTCATTTCTCCTATGTCAACTTCCAAACGGATTGAACTGTATTATACTTCCTAATATACTAATATAATGTTATTATTAGCTCTGTCTTTGTGTTTACAACCTACTAATACTAAAGTATAATACAGTGTTGTAGTGTCCTAATAATAAAGCATAAATTCTTATGCATATTTTAGTTCTATTACTGCTATAACCTATAACATTAAATGTAAATTGTAACTTCTAATCCATGCTTAAGTGAATATATTATATATGCCATTAGAACACCTAATATATATGATATACAATATCTAGAGTATATGCACATATGATATTTTCACTCTGTATTAATTCTATTAATAGCAATAACAACTGGTTGGTCGTAACCCTATCTATGAATCGTATGAAAATGGCAAAATATTTTGCACACCTATACGTACAAATAGTATATCTTATAAATATTATTATATTTACCCAGCACTACATATTCCGAATACTCAAGTTAAACTGGATGACTAAAGGTCTTAAATTAAACCATTAACTATATTATGTGCTTGGTGTATGTATAATGTAGGTACATAGTTGTAATATGGAAAATTTGACTCATCCACTAAAGATAAAAATCCTCATCATAAATAAATAATATGTTTTGCATTTTTTAAGCTACTTTATCATTTTTACAACTAAATATATATATGCATACATAATATTTATTAACTCTTACTGGTTTTGAGGTACTTTTCAAGCCAAGCTTGCCAAATAATCTTTATGGAATAATCCATACCAATGCATAAAAATAGCTGATTCCATATTATCCATCACAAAGTCCATTGAGCCTTTTAAATACAAACAATTTTTTCACACAAGGAATCACATGAATACCTACATATTGCAATAATGTAGGACTCAATCATTATTATTCTATCATTAGAACTTTTATTCAGCATTATTATAATTACTTATAGGTATTATATTTACTCTATTTATTTTATATTTGATTTCTATTTATTAGAATGGAGTAATGGAGTATTTGCTATCCAAACAATGCATTGTTTGGATAATAAATACTCCAAACATTGCACTGTGTTGAGTTTTGAGATGATCATGTAATTAAATTCATTTTTGAAATTTTACTACGATTCTTTGGACTAAATCTTCTTAAAGGCCACACACACACTTATTTTCCTCATTTTAATATATAATGACAAGACAAATTTTTAAAACAATATCTAACATAAAATCAGTGTGGACGTGAAACGGTTTATTTAAATTTATATCTTCTACATAGTAAAAGTATTAGTGACAATGATTATTTACAATATTTAAATACTTATTAATTTTTTATATTGTATGTATATGTATGTACCTATGTATTATATTTGTTGTAAGACATATTTGTAGATATTAAATAGGTAGGTATTTACATAGCTAACAAGAATGAGCTTTGTGATTCCAGTATCATCAGGTTAAAGTTAATTTGGAGTTCAGAGGGAGAGCAAATAGAGTTTAATAATCTCTATCTGGAGATAAATGAGTACCTATGTTATTTATGTGTAAATGGGGTTTTCTTTTACAGCCCTCACATGATCGTCACATGCAAATGTGAGAATTATTGAGGAATGTGAATCCGCATAGATTAAAGAGATTCTATTCATTCATCTCCTGTACAATTTAAGCTTAGAGTTCAATTCTGCTCATAAATACACACAATGTTAGGTAATATAAGAGTAAAAGAGAGGAAAATTAAAATTAGCATATTTTCACTATATTTTATGATAGATTTCTTATAGTCATGCTTTTATATATTTATCTGCGAGGAAAAACTGTAATTTTAAAAAAAAGGTCGACGCGATCCCTGACTTTCACAGTACTTTAGTTCATAAAATACTATGGAGAGATACATATGAAATCGTGATATTAAATATAGTAGATATCAAAAATTTGTGTTAAATCTGTTACACCTCGTCATTTCGTCATATTTAGTAGTTTTGATTAAATTATCATTCATGTTTTTATTTAGAACCAATCGGAGTATATTTAACTCTTTCGCAAATCGAATCATATCCGAATCAAATTAACATTGATTTATCATCGAAAACAATTTCCATTTATCTCCTACACTCAAATTTTTGAATTTGAAGCCTTTCTCAGAAATTATCGAACGTTCAATAGTTAAATTTTTTAAAGAGCCCACCCAAATATGTTTTTATAAAACAAATGTGTTGGTTGAGTAGATAATATCAGCAAAAAATTTACCTAATATGAATATCAAATACTTATATAAACTTATATTTGAAAGATAAATATTTGAACGGACTCAATATCAAATTCATTTTATAACATTTATTCAATTCCATGCGAAGTCCTTCGCACGCTTCGTTTGATAAAAAGGGAAAATGCCAGAAATTCGAATTTTCAGGTATCTTGTCCCCTTTGATATTTAATACAACAAATTCTTTTAAAAAGAATCCATATTACGTTGAGTCAAAATGTCATGAATTGTAAATCCTCACATTTCATCTTTAACTTTTCTTTACTTTCCAAGAATCTCCCATGTATCAGTATGTAGTAGTATTTCTAAAAAATATATGTTCGATCGATTTGTTTTAAGAAAAATATTTGACTACAAAAATAATAATAAAATATTTCAATTTGCTCAAAAGTTCAAAAGAATATTTGTTAATTTCAAACTAGAAACTTTATAGTAAAAGATCCTGCATTACTTATAAATAGAAATTACAAAGTTAAAAATAAAAGAAAATGCAATTTTTCGAAAATTGTTAATGATTTTTATGCATTTTTGAAATTAAGATAATTTCACCATAAAAATTAACTATTCAACTATGCACTTATTTAATGTATTTGCGACATTCCAATGAAGAATAGGTTATCTCGGAATTAGATTAGTTTCTAACGATTTTTATTTTTATCAAACAAATAATTTTAATGGACATTACAAATATAATGATAGTACATCAAATATAAGTTTTTATTTATGGTAGATTATAATTGATAAGCAAATTTTCAATAAATATAATGAATTTGAGTGAGAAATGAGACAGAATAGAACTTTCAGTCATCGATAGCGGAACAAAGAGAATCGCATTATGTAATTTGTTCATATTTCATTTTACGCGAAATAACCCATATTTTTATAATACCGCTATGTCAAACGTCGATTAAAATTTTATGAAATTCCATTTCCAAAATCCGTTACTAACGAATTAAAAATTTCGAGATAACCTGTTCTTCTTTGAAATGTCACCTGTTCTTCTTTTAATGGACAACAGCTCAAATAAATACATTCTGATAATTGGATAATTCCCAAGCCTTGATTAAACGGGATTTGAATGTCGGACTTTCTCTTTTCTCCACGAATTTCCCATCAAAATGAAATGAATGAATGAAATTCAAATCCATTGTATTTAACATAAATCTTTTTATGTTAAATACAATTTCCAAATATATCATTTTAGAGTTTAGTAAATACTATTTATATTTTTTATATGAATTAGTTCATATATATATATATAATACATTTATAATTATCATTTTACATTATTGACATTTTCAAACTCAGTTGTTTAATCAATCTTTAAACTTTAAAAAGAAAGAGTTGGAAATACGAAATAAATAATTTGAGCTTCATTTAGAATTCTCTTTTAAATCAAACTGAAAATTAAACTTTACTTTTTCATTTCCCATTCAAGGAAAGTTTAGAGGTTAATCAAGGAATCATTCGCGAACATAGACTTCTTAATTATTTGCTAGAATTTTCCCGTAGCTGATCCGAATCTTGAAAAAACTTCCCTATTGACTTTATACAATTATATACAACTTACTCTATATAATTCCAGGTAGTAGGAATGTATACTTAATTCATACTCACAAACTTGACTCATTCCATCCCAAAGTCCCTTTGGAGCATTGCATTACCATTTTCATTAATATTGAGCATTTCCCCCAATTTCCTCTCCAGACGGATTTTCCTCTTGTTAGATTTTCATTTCCTTTCAAATGTAGCAATTTTATCAATATCGGCATTCCATTGAATTTATGATCAATCCATTCATTTTTAATTTCGCTTCCAATTCCGATATCGTTACTAATAATTAACATGAGCAACTCGTAAATGTATTACATCTGCATTTACTTATTACTAACTTAAATTACTGTCATTAAAATTATATTATATTATAAAAAAATAATAATATTTTATAGTAAAGTATTTAAATAATTTAATTGTATTACATATATTGTAATATATATTGTACATATATTGTATACTGGTACTATTATAATTTCAATTGACTCATAAAATATTATTGACAAATATTTATAAAAATTTCAATTATTTTATGAATTTATTAATGAGAAAATGAATTCTTGATTTAAAACTTTCATCGCTCTCTGTTGATATTGACAGAGTGAAATGATTAGGGGGAAAATTCCAAAGTTAACTGTGATAGAAAGTTGTGATTAAATAATTGAACGTAACATAGAGCTCCACATATTTGCTTTCGCCTACTTTCAATGTGAGGAATTGGAATTGTTCTTTCATCACTCTTGAAGCGTGAAATTGAGCCATGATATTAATGGAAGCATTACCAACTTCGATCTACAAACACACGAAACGAAGAGAAACCGCAATATACTACTACACTGATGATATAAATACTTAAACGAATAAATTTATGAACTTCCAATGTAATTTAAACTTCGTTTTTGAGTATGGCAATTATGTAAGAAAGAACACTATCATTTATATGATTTAACTAACTGTAATATAAACCATATTTATTGTGCATATGTACAATGGTCGAAATAATGAGGGAGTTTGAGGACTTTTCAATTAATATATACCTACCTACATAGATAAAGTAGTACATTTCGTTAATAGAAAGTCCTTTATTTAAAGTCATATAAATTACATATTGATTTTGTAGTCAAAGTTCAAAGAACTTTCTCCACTTTAATTGCAGAAATATTAAATACCCCCTTTCAAGTTTTCAACATACTCTACAAGTATTTTTGTTCGTTTTTCTTTAATTGAAATTGCTCTACTATACGGTATATGTAGTGTACTATACTAAACATATTTTTAGATGCTTAGCCATTATATTTTAATGATGATAATATGATATTAAAATTTTTAACTACTACATAGATTAATACTTAAATTGTAGATTTACCTTGTAGAATAGGTAATTTTAGAAATTGGGATGTCAACTTTAAAAACAACCCAAATTCAATGAAAATTTTCTCTATATTCTCCTTTGGATCAAATGTGAATATGGGGAACAACATCATTTATTAAAATATACATGGCCGAGTCAATGCATGGTTTACAGTATTGTAGAACTTGATTTAGATTAACATTATTATAATCTATAGTATTGTAAAATCCCGGGAAATGCATTGACTCGACGACGCGAGAGGTGAGATACAAATATCTATGTACAGATATATGGTAAATATTACTCTCTGAAAACGTAGAAATCAAATAGATGTTTTTCTTGTCCCAAGATAAAGAAACGAAGACATTTAATAAGAGAGATAGAGACGAAATAAAAAATGCAAGAGATCAAAGTGTCTTACAACCTCATAATATTTCCACCATGTCACATCCGCTTGTACTCTGCCCCTTCTTAAAAAGTAATCCGGAGATAAAAATGTAAATTGGAGTGACATTTATAAATGACGAGGACATTCGCCTATTGTATCAATGCCAATGGCCATTCAGCTCACTTTGGCTGTCCTTGTATATAAGAAATCTCCTATAGTCCATCAAATCCGTACATAAAAACTATGGGTATATCAGTACTATATGTACAAAATCTCATTCAAAAAGGGAATCTGAAAATGTGTTCTTTAATATTCAAAATTTCCCGGTATTGATAAGAGTGAAATTACTCTCCATTTGAATAGCATAGAGGAAACATGAAAGGGTCTTTGAATATGGGAAATATATGCATGATGTATTCAGCTTCAATTCCTCCTTTGACTCTCAATGAGACTTTGGAATTGAACGAGGAGAAAACGGCATTCGAATTATGCTAGATTTTCTCATTCACTTCTTACACTTTCTTTCTCTTTATGATTCGCTTATGCTTTTCTTATAGGTAATATATAAGTATATACTTAATATGATTCATTCACTTTTCTTAGTTTTTCACTCCAGTATCGATATGGAAAATAAATATAATATAATGTACATAATGTAATGGACTATGTAGACAAATAGTCAGGGAGGAAGTTACGGGTAGTCACATTGGAGAGATAAGCCCAAGATGAATATCCCTTTTAATATGTTTATTTCTCCTTATGAAATAAATATGAATGAATTTAGGAAAATCAGCTTAAGAAATCTCTTACATTTCCTTCAGAATGACTCATACACTTCTGTTCCCATTTTCGGTATTATACTCCAGCGACAAAATTTACAGATTATTTGAACCCCATGCTCTTTCAAAATGACTCTAGATCTAACTTATTTATAATTCCCTGCCAGTACAAGAGATTCCATAACTTTTCAAAATTACAACCTATGGTATTTATTATTTGAACAAATATTTTTATAATTTGGAAATTTTTAAATCGCAAATTTTAATATAAATTAATTCTGCATATTACCAATATGGATACTTAAATAAATATATAAACAGGTATGTATATTACATACTGAATAGACTGAGAAAACCTGAGCTTCGGCATATTTTTGATGAATGGCATAGATAGGTCGATTGACTTTTGATGAAGATGGATGACCATTTAAATGGGGAAATATTTGGGTGGTCAATAGGAGTGATGAGTTCTGTACCACCGTTAGGGTCCCAGACGAGAGACCCATGAAGGAGAAATTGGGTGAGAACCATGAGGAAAAGTGATGAACCATGTATGGCCTGTCGTCTTTTATCTTATCCTCCGCTCCTGAGGACAGATCCACACAGACGGAAGAAAGGTCAACCAAGGCAATTCCCTGGGACAGACAAGTTAATGGAAAAACAGTATGTTTGGCGTCACAGGCGTGGCTCCCTCACAAACAACACATTTACTATAATTTATAATACAATCGAGATACACCAAATACGAAAGTACAACTAACAATTCCAATATTATTATGGTACCAAAGGTCTGAATAAATAACTTTTGACCATTTTCAAACCTCGTGTTAGAATTCAAGAAGGTGATGATAACAATGAACAGAGTATGCCTTAAGTGAGTACATATTTTAAGGTACAGATACATAAGTAAGTATAGAGTTAAATGTCTTAAACTCATAAATAACAAATATGAAGTGGAGCATGTCACTCTTCTGTCTTTACAAAATAATGGAAATGTTTAGATCAAGAGAGAATGGAAATGGAAGTTGATACAAAAGCTGATTCCTTGGGGTTATCTCCAGTTCGCTTATTGACGTTCAGTCGGGTGCCGAGCCCATTAGTAATTAAACAAAGATTACTCACTCAGCTATTGACATTATATATGTACATCCTCACTAAATATTGATCAATCCTCAAATAAGTAAAAAAACATTTAAACTCTCATCCTTCATTTCATTTCATTTATGTTGCAGAAAAATGAATTAAATACCTAAGGTTTGATACATATTATAATAATTAACATGTATGATATGTATAAATTCATTGAAGAATAATACTCACTCACTAGTCACTACTTTCAAATAATAAAATTCCCCAATATATGCATTATACTTACTTTAATTTTAATTATACTTTATGTATGTATTGTATTAATTGCCAAATTATTTAAATCGAATTGATTCTATTAATTTTTAAATAATTACAGCAAAAACATTAACATGAATACAGAGTACGAATTAATTTGCCGTAAATTCACACAGGTAAAATAAAATATGCAATTGCATTTAGTGTAAATGATAATTCAATTCAGCTTTGTATACTCTTTTTCACTTTTTCTTTCCGAGTAAAATTATATTCATTTAATAATAATGTCTTAATTCAAGATTATTCTCATTTCGCTCAATTTCATCAACAATTTTTCCTTTCTGATCAGTATGTAATTTCTGTATAATTAATATTAAATTTATTAAGATTATTTTTATTGTGAGCTAGCATAAATAAAACCATACATGTATGTGTAGGTTCGTACATATTAAAATACATACCGTACATTATAATTGTTTTAAGTCTTACATATTATGTGCATATGTTAATAGGTATATAGGTAAATACATAATTTTTATTATTATACAGATATTTACTGTGTTGCATTATCGGACCTCCCCTAACCTTCACATATACCAGAACCATGATGTTTACGTTTACACATACACAACAAATGGTTCTCTCTCCAAAAAGAGTCCGGGAGTTTGAGAAATTATGTGGAGCGAAGGGGAAAAAGTCGGATGATCCAATGGAGGAATGTTGTAAAATCATAAAAGTCCAGGTTCCTCTCACGAGCCGAGACTCACTCAGAGTTAAAAATCGTCTAGGGTCGGATTGAGAGGATAATCAAGTGAAAGAATCTCGCATTGTTCCCACATTGAAGTTTGAAAAAGAACTCTTTTTTATACACAAGTTAATCACAAATTGCTCCTTGGAGCATAAATGAAAACCCAGCATATAAAGGATATCAAAATATACTTAAGTGATACAAGACAAAGAGATTCCTTTACCTAAGTATTATGCTATCAAATATAATCACGTTATATCTCAATACACATAATCACATATGGCGTAGGGTATCCTACATGAAATCCCTTATTGTATGTATGAATGGATACAAATATTTTTATAGTTAAGTATGATACCAAATAGCATTGTTATGTATAGTATGGTTTGAAGTATTGTAATGATATTACCTCGTAAGGATACATTTAAGATTAGTACATTAGAGTAGGGTATAAGTATCTATGATCTTCTGTATCTGTTTTTTAAGTTAAGAGGTCCATTGGGCCGACGTGACACCATTACCATTCATAACCTGGACGAGTCTCCCCCTCTTCCTCTGGATCGTAATGAGAGGGTTCATGGGTTGAACATTTTAATTCCACCGTGGGATCCTCACAAACTACAGATTTAGTTCCATTCTAGGAGGTTTTTGATAGTAATGGACTTTGGATTCCTTCTGAGCCAGGGGAAAAATTAGCTATCTCTCATTCCTTATTCGACTCCATAAATGGAATCTGTCTCTTAGGGAATTCCTCATACGAACTTGTCCCTACAACGTATTATTTCGGACTTGCTGAAAATGGAAAATCCGATTCGCCAAAAGTATACCACATATGTATATCAGTAATCAGTATGCACTAACCTATTACATTCTTAAAGTATGATATACTCGTTATATGTATCTAATATAAGATTCTCAAAACAATTAATGTCTAATATAAGTTACAGATCCATATCCTAACAAATGCAATGTAGTTATGCAGTACCTACATATTCACATGATATTATTTCTAGCCGTATCGAGATTACTCGTTTATACTGAGGTATAAGAAAGCACTTTAGGAGTTTTTATCTTATTCACAATCCTCATTATTTATGTAGACTCAGAAATGTCTGAGGAAATCCGTAAGCGAATTGATCTGTCCCCATCTCTTCAAATGTCTCCAATGTCACGAGTGTCTGCAAGTTGTCTTTGAGCCTCTTGAGAGCCAATAAAAGGGGAAATTGGGCCGACGTAGAAAAGGAGTAATAATGTGAGACCATTTAGTAAATCAGTCCAAGAAAGACTCAGAATATTCAAATGAGATGGGGGTTGAAAGAATGAAACGAGTTGCACACTCGTTTTGCATAAATCCCAATGAAGTCATCCGATTACCATTTTGAATGGAATTATCCCAAAGAACCTACAACAACAATCCGCCGAGGGTTTTGCACACAGTGAATCGTGATCAGGATGGTCGAACAACAGCGATGAAGGAACCGGTCGAAACCTTGGCCGTCCAACTCCATATTATTACAGCTTTACTGATTCATTCCTTCTAGGACTTTCCTATTTCAATCCTATTCAAGCTCAATATACTATACATAATAATGGCTATGATTCTAAGTATACTATTGTCTACTATGTATGTAGGAATCTCCAACACCCGGAGAAATATCAGTATTACATGCAAATTGACCCTTTACAGAATCCCCATTTCAATCTTTCAACCATCCTAACTCCCTAGCCCAATCTTTTTTACTTTAGCCATCAAAAGACCTAAATGATTATTCAACCAATTTAAAATTGAACGTCTTTTAAAAACATGATGATGAATCAAATTTCGCTACCCGGATCTCCCAACGTAATACACCATTCATTAAACTTTTGCTAATTCTCAAAATTCCATATTAAAACATTCACAATATACATTACATATTATATGTCCGTACCTAAGCATGTGCATAATAATTTAAATTCCAAAGGTATTCAGAATTATTACGGGTACATACCAATACATACCAACGTGGTTTAATTAACAATTTTGTTTTTAAGAAAATATAAGTGTGAATTAGATTTATGTTGACTTATATATAAACTAATCCTTTATAAGCTGGCTTAAATACCAATTTCTAGTTTATAGAGTAAGACCTATTAAATTTTATCGTAAAACATGTATATACTAGATACCCGGATTAAGCCTTATTGGAGAAAATACTAAAAAAGACCTTCTTTATAAATGAGGATTACATACTTTTATTATGAGTATCAAACCATTGGCCACACGCGCACCACAAGCCAAAATTCTAATTCATTCAATTTTCTTAAACCATGATTTTTATTTTTAATTTAATATGCGTACATAAGTAAGAATATATTTATTTTTTTAAAAGTTTCGTGTAAAAATAATTTACCTTTAATTTCAAAAATAGAAATTGCGCCGCATGTGTTTGATTATGATACGCGGTCCACTGGAAATTGAAGTTTTAATTCAATATCACATTTCCGAAGCTCTGAATGTTGAAAAAATGTTTTGAACAAAGCATAAGAGAGTTTTTAAGATGATTCTATAGGATGAGAATCGTCTGATTAAATGTTCACCACACCGAGGGATTGTACACTTCAAGGAACCCAAAGAGGCTCAACAACTGAAGATGCGATAATGTTCCAGTAGCAAAATCTTGGCCCATTTATCCCTATGAGGATCTGTGAGAGACAGGAGACGATGGAGACGCCAAAGGTCCTTCAAAACCCCTCTGTTTGAAACTCGAAACAACTCCAGAAATTCTCTCACCAATAAAACATAAGCCGGCCGAATTTCCTCCCAACCTCACGATTCAAAAATCCAACACTTTTTTTCCACCCTTAAGATGTCAATACAGTCAAAAGCACACAATTTCCCAATATTGTATTAACAATAATAAAGGGACAACTAAATGCATGAAACAATATACTGGAAATGGTTATTTAGAACAATATACTGTTACTAACAATATTGTTATGCTGGTGGTATATATTGTAAAAACAATAAAATATCGTTTTGAATCCAATGAGTATATTTCACAGGAAAAAAGATGAATGAAGTAATAGCGATGAGTAACTGAAATGAATCTGTGAGTATTTAGAAGAATGTGTGTGTTCGAGGAACGATGTTTCCACCTGTGTTTCCTTCCTTGGAGTGGAGAGGAATGCAGGTGAGGTTGGGGAGTAATCTCACTCACAGTGACTGATAATGAGATTGGGGTTGAGCTCGAGGGTTTGGTGTGATGAGTCGGTCCTTCTGGACAACCCTCGTCCTCATGGAGTCGGGAGGAATTTACTACTCAAACCTCCCCCTAATATTCTTTATACCTCAACTCCTTGGAACTCCTTCCCACTCCAACACATCTCTCAGCACATAGCAATGCCTTAATACAACAAATTCTGACTTACAATGCTGCACTTCATATATCTTCTTTGAGTATCCACTTTGTGTATCCACTTTATACTTTTTTATATTTATAATACTAGAATACTGTACATGTATGTAATTATATGTATATCTGTTTTATCGCTTCTCTTCACATTCAACTTCCAGTTTAAATGCCTATTGAGACTGATGCAGTTCTTATAAGTTACATAGATATTTCTATCAAGTTGTAATATGCATATAGGTACAATAAAAGAATAAGAGACTTGTCTCTCTCTGTGTATGATGGTGGTATAATGAAGAGAGATAATGGCTGGATTTTTTTCACAATGAAAATGAAGAGTAGTAACCTTGAGAGAGTTATTGTGCCTCGTTCCCTTTCTCCTCTCGATTCAATTGAGGGACCCGTAAGTCCGTAAGCTATATCTCTCTATTACACTTTCAAAAGACAACCACTACACCAGCCCCATTGTCCGCTCAACCCTTACAACCAGCCAAAATCCCCAATCCTAAACACACATTCTTTCCCTCAACGTGCCTTCTAGAAAAATACCTATAGTGCTAGTACCTCATTCGAGACTCCATCAAGCTACTTTACTAATACCCTACTTGTTCTTTACTCGTAACTTATAAAGAATTAGGATTATACCTAGATATGTATTAATGTATTTCATGTATAAGCTTATTTCTTGCCTTCATAATATCCTCATGTAATGTTTTTTATGCATGTGATAACACAGAAATTATACAATAATATATACTATATGAAAATGCAAGTCTTTTTGTCTTCTATCGGAATTCCGCTGTCCAGCAAGGATCCTTTTATGCATAAATGCACGTTCACAATTTCCAGATAGAGTCTTACATTGTTCCTCTTTCCTATTCATTCCCTTTTTATATGGCTTTGAAGGCTTTGTATATAAATCTTTAGAGTTTAAAGTTAAAGGTAAAGCAAATGCAAAGTGTTGATGAAATGATGGTAAAATAAGATCAAGTGCTCGTGCATATTGTGAATCTGCCGGGTCAGAATTAGTCTTCAAATTGAATGTGTATAGTAAAAAGAGAGGAGAATTACTCCAGTGGAGTACAAACGGTCTGGATTGGGAATGGAAGCCGGCGTGAGGAAATCCCTTTATCACCATTACTCTCCGTTTTTCTTACCTTCCCTGTAGCGGACAAAGAGATTTCTGTTTGGGTCCGGAACCCTCAGTCAGATTGTTCGAATCACCGAACCACTTGATGTGCAGGACCACAATGCCACCTTTTCCACTTGACTTCTCTGCTTCATGATGATATTATCTTTGAAATATACTTCAATTTTCCTAGGTTTTATTTTAAAAAATTATCCTATCTTCAAGCTCTCAAATAAGTTTGTATCGGAACATTGTAATTATGTACAGAATACAGAAAACTGATCTCAGAATAGTTATTTATTGTATCAAATATTAATAATATTCTATATTGTAAAAAATATTATTAAAACATACTTAATGGTACTACTGATAATGGCAAATATCCATTTGGATACTTATATCCGGAGCGGACTTACTTATATTTATATAATATGAAAATACATCTATCGTAATATCTAACATACATAATATATACCTACCTTCATTTATCATCTACAATCTCTGTATAACAAAATAAAAAACCTATTTACAGGTATGTAATATGATATATAAGTATTTTGAGATTAAAAGACTAATAGTGTATGTTTGTATTTGGACTTTAGTTAGACGCTCTTCACTTTTGTGCTCTTTGTTCTTCCATGATACATGTAGAGAAATATATCCTCGAATGAATCGTATGTGTAAACCTAAACTACCAGAGCCCTTAATCCTTTCGAGGATCTTCCACATCCAAATACCAACATTCAAATATCGCTTTGGATCCTCCACATTGATTATAATAGTCCATTAGTGTTTTATACCCCAAACCGCCTACATCCGTCCAAGTCACAAACAGGACTTAGGTAAGTATATAATATCTATTCTCCCATCTTTTCGAAACAATAGTATTACATAATATGGTATAGTAAGCACATACATATAATATAATACTACATATTATATACATATATAAGTAATACCATAAAGTATCTTTACTTATAACTTAGAAAGAATCTTTTAAATGTTTAGGCCTATATTATATCGCATCAACAAATTGTATGTATTAATTCTATATATCAATAATAATTGGACTCTCAATAAGTTAACATAAAAGAGAGTACAAAAGACTTAAAGGAATTCAATGTTATCAAATGTTCATTCATAATGAACACGATGTAAATAAAATTTATGTTGTATTACATTACAGCAAGTGCGCACAATAAAATAATACACATGCAGAGATACACATAAAATGGTCGTATAATACCTACACAACTACTTGTGTTTATTTACAGATGCGTCCTTTTCCGAGCTCCTTTGTGCGACCAACTCTTTTCACTTTTGTTTGTAATTGAAATTGAATACACATATTTAAAAAAGGCTTTTAATTCAATACAATTTCAATGGAACTTTCGTCTGGATGTCTCGATTCTCTATTTAAAAAAGTCATTGTAATTGAGAATATTTGTCTCGTGGTAAAACTTGTATCAACGTAAAAACATTGACATAAAAAGACAAAGGCTCCCTTTCTCATTGTCAGTTGAGCCTCTTCAATTTATACTAACTAAGTGAAAATGTCTGGGAATTAAGTACAAATGAATTGTTTCAATATTTGTAAATGAATTTGACCACACACGCGTATTTCAATACACTTTAATTAGATTAGACCAAAGTAAAATATGGAATAAGAAAATTGAATGAAAATAGGTAATAATTATTTTTCTAGAACGAATAAATAAATACTGATAAATAACAAATGCAACAATGTTTAAAAAATGTTTTGATATTAACTTTAGAACATCGAAATAATTGATATTATATTATTTATTATTATATCGTGTAATTTGGGGAAAGATGTTCGTGTGTGAGAATTCGTGTAGTTGGTAACATGTGGGTCTGATTGTTGTGATTAGTTGAAAATGATGAAAGAAACACAATGAGCCCCACACGTGTCGATTTATCATAAGGAATGTCGGGGGAAAAGAATCCAATTATTTGATCATTTCGACATTCGTTTTCCCCATCCGGACTCAGAGAATGTGTGGAGAGATCTTTCTGGGCTGCATTAATAATCTCTGCCTTATTGCCTCGCATTCCTCCACATTCTTTCCCCACTTAATCAAACTCCCGAATGGAAACGGATTTCCATGAATTTCTTCCCAATCTCCCACTCTCACTCACTCTGTGATAGAAAGAATATCCGCCGAGGAAGATTGAGGGAATCCAATTTCCAATCAAGAACTCATTCACCCACTCACTTCATACCGAATTCCTCGTTAAGGCACAAAACCAAACGCAGACATTCAAAAATTTTCCTATTAAACTCAAACATTTAAATTTGATCAATATTTTATATAATATGTAAAAAAAGTATTTTATAGTTTGTTATAGCTTATTGCAAAACGAGGAATTTACAAATATGTAATATTTAAGCTTATTAATTTTAAACTTGAATTACTCTTTCTGTTCCTTTTTTAACTTCATGTTCAAGGTGAAATGAACGTAACAAGTTCTCCGACTCTGTATAAAAAATGAAAATATTTTCATGAGAAAGGATCATTAAAGGAATCTTTTCCGTCCGAGTGACTCCGAGCGAGAGGAATAAAAATTTGAAAGGAGTCTCACATTTCTATCGCCATCTGAGTCCTTGCGGTTTGGAAATTAGGCATGGAGAAAATTGGACATTTGAGAAACCATGATGAATTCCTATCCCCACAGGAAACGTGCAGTTTCACAAATAATCCTGCTAGAACTCTACAACTTACATGGCATCCAACATCAGTTACAATTTATACATACATATTATCTCATATTTTTAAAATACTCACGCTTGTGTATGGAACTTATTGTTAGAATACTTATCTGTATGTATACTAATTCATATATTTTCAGGTTTAAATGCGTATAAACACTTTTGGTCGTCAAAAATATCTTAAGCAGTAGTTAAGAATATTATACTAGAAGAACGTGTAAAATTGAGTTCTTATAGCCGTTAACAATAACATGTTATTAGTAAAATGAAATTGTACGAAAGGCACAGTCAGCCTAGAAAGCATCCAACTTCTCCTTAAATATGCAATTTTACTGCCCCTTATTAAATATGAATGCCAGTATACCTATGAATATGTCTATTGCTCCAAATACCTATTAAAAGTCAATATGATCTTATGCACGAGTACCTATTACACTATAAATTGTATGACTCTTATAGCCACATTTCAAATATTTGGAATATACAGATACCTAAATTATATGTATAGTAATGTATCATACCTATACATACATAATATGTAGTATAAATAGTATACTACCATAGATGTAAGTACGTTCTTTCCAATATGCGAAAAGCCATCAAACCTCTTTTTAATGTTTTAGCAGAGAAGAGGAGGAGAGAAAGCCATCAAATTTAAACTGTGATATTCAAAGACCTTAACCTTGAGGAAAGTTCTTTTACAACGTGAAAAGTCTGTGTTTCTGACAAACACAACTCATTCGCCCATCCATTCGGATTATAATTTCCATCCATTAATATACAGGTGCATACTATAGGAGTACTATTACGCGCCCATATGTAGGTATTTAAACTTGTATTGTGTTTAGTCTTTTTAATTCGTTTAGTCTTTTTTATTAGTATATTACATAGTTTTATTGTAGATATCTCATGAAATTTCTACAATTCTTGGATCTGCGAAAAAAGAAGGGTGGCCTATCATTCTAGTAGGCAGTTCATCACATCAAATGTATGGGGTTAAGAATACATATTTATGTACCTGCTTGTATTTCCAATTTGAGTATTATTATTTATTAATATTATTTAATACATTGAGTACCTCGCTTCCACAAAACAAGTACCAATTTACAATAAACGCAAGAAAATTTTCTCTCATAGCCAAGTATGATTTGGAAATGTGTTTAAAAGTCTTGACTGATATAAAATGATTGAAAAATCAAGATGCTGCTGCTCCAGGCTCCAAGGCATTTGTTCCTTTTTTAGTAGTACTCGTGTTATTACAATCACAAACTTCATTGGAATTCCATATTATTAATACCTAAGTATTATTACAAAGTATTTACTCGCATGTTACATACTTTATACCTACAGATACATACAGTCATTTTTTCATGTAGTAAGTATATATAACTACTTCTACTATTCAAAAAAGTGAATATATCGAGAAAGGTCCTTTGAGGAGTCAGGAGCCGAACAGGAGCAGAAAATGTCTGCGGAGCTACGATAGCCATCAGCCCCATCAAGTTGAACACTTCAAGTTCCAAAGGAGTTCCAACGGAGTTTAGACACTTCAATAAGCCTTAATAATCAACCCCCCTTTGCATGCAAAGGCCAAGTCCGACAATTAACGCTCCTCAACATCTTATGCAATAAGACGCCGTGAATGGAGTGAAAGCACCAGAAATGAGCCAGGAGCTTTTTCACCCTCGTTCAGATATAAACAGGCGTCGGTCGGTTCTTCAAGATGAAACTTCACTATCAACTACAGGCAATATGAAACTTCAATATAATAATACTTCAATACAAAACTTGAATGTTTCAAGGCTTAAAGGTAAGTTGGTAATAATAAAAAGGTGTGCGAGGGTTCTCCTCCTCTCCCATTCAATCACTGATATGATTTGATGAAGAGAAAAACTCATTTGAAAGAACTTTGAACACGAAAATTTTTAATTTACAACCCACGTGATTCGAAGTGTTAATGGGCTTTTGTATTATTTTCCTCGTTCTTTATTCATCCTCAGTCTCAGACCTCATAAGTAATAAGGAGGAGAAAAGATTCTGACACACCGAGTTTGAGAGTTCTTTCATTAAGAACATTCTCACATATTTAACAGTCGGAGTTTAAATGATGACTTAAACGCCTCTTCATGATCGCCTTTTCCCATTTCAAAGGAGCGAAGGAGAGAAAAAAGTGAAAGAGAATTAATATGAACCATTTCCTTGCATGTCAGGTTCGAATCAAATTGAGATCCTAAATTCCTTTTCTTATTCAACCCAATCTCACATAATTGCACCACTCTTGAGTAAAACCTAGTTATACCAACCCTGCATACTATAGGTACAAACAGGTACATACTTAATGTAATACATAATTATATTATAAAACATTTATCAGATGCATTATGTTAACCAACATTCAGTATTGCGACCAGTCTATTGGTAATTAACACCCAGTAATCGGTTGAAATTAAAATTAAAATAGGTAATTATATTCAAATTATCCATACAACATGATGAGTTTGTAAAACAATTTAAACTACATAACTCTTATATGTAAATCATTGTGTTACTATACTATTTTTTATACGTTGTAAGGTAATATAATATAACTTAAAAATGGAACTATCGTATGTAAAAAAAAGAATGAAAGTCTGAATGAAAAGAAGATGACGTTCGCACTTCTTTACAATTGAACTTCAAACATGTTATCAATACTGCCGAGATAAATATGTATCTACAGTAGTTTGATAAATACATAACACATCTTTTGCTTTCTTCGCCTTAAGAAGTCGAATTTCTTCTAATGATTTTTTAACTTACATTCTCACTTGTGAAAATTCAAGGAGAGAAAGGGACCTAAAACTTGGAATAAAACCCCGCATGTAGCAATTTACTTGAAATCGAGAAAAATGATACTGCTACAGATACAATGCACCCCATTGTCCAAATTGAATATGATTGTAAAGTTCAAAAGGTCCAAATGACATTCTAATAACCGAAGAAATGATTCCAAGTAAACCTTTGAAAGATCACAATAAGAAAAGGGATCGATCCATTACTTATCCCCTATCTCCCATTCCCTTCCAAATTGCATTATCCTCTTTTCATTTTACACCTGACCAAGAAAAGTTAAAAGGTATATCCAATAAGTAAACTACCTTGTTATGTTTATACAATAATACAGGTACAATATAATCCCATGTATTTTACGTTTAGTATGGAGTCAATATAAGGGTCAATAATAAGAGATATAGGAGATGTGAAGTTTTGGACGTAAGGGTGTCTCAGGGGCGTCAAAGGACCGTAGAGGATGTGAAGATGAGAAGTGGCTCTTTGGCTGAAGTACCATACATTGAGCTGGCTGGGTTAACTACTCCAAGTTCCTGGAATCTTTGGAGATTTGAAGGTGGGCGGAGGAGTCACTTTTCCATCCCTCACAAGGGATCCAAGTTGGTCTTTGAGGGCCCCTTTGTTCCCCTTTTGACCATCCCCATTAAGAATGAAAGGAAGGCCTTCGTGGCAGACAAAACATTAAAGAGGAACCCCGGGGTGAGTGGCTCCAGTGAACACGCCTTCTCTCCTTACACGAGGTTCGGGTTCCCGTTCAAGGGACCCTTTGCCCCGCTAATAAGACCCATGTTCTTCCATACACATAATATATAAATAGTAATACAATTCATATATACGTACATGCTATATTACCCATTAGAAAATATAGCATGATATATCTATAAATATTATATTCAAAATATAAAGATACATAAAATACTTACATTTAGTTATATGAGCACAATATAAAATTAAATACAAAATGGTATAATACTTATCTATGGTATAACCAAGTGGTAAATATTTTCTTGCTATACTTTTCGTAGTGGCCCTTCTGAGTAAAGATCTAAATGTGAGAAATACGAGCTACGTTACGAGGAAATTCTTTCCCAAAACTCTTCTCTGCTCCCACCCTCGTCATCCTTTCAAAAATTCCTCCGACGGGCCCTTAACTCATTTGTTGTACATTCTCTATCTCTCTTCATCAAGTTCCGAGTCTTAAATAACTTTCAACCTCCTTTGACTCACTCTCTTAGACTCAACATTACTAAGGACGAATTTTACTACCAACCAACTTACACATGTATTCCTTTCTCTGAACGTGTAAATGTACAACTCTAAAGGCAATTATGAACACTTAGCTAATTCCCTCACATCATTCTAATTTGACACGTATGAGGCCGTTTCCGCTCTTCAAGTTCCCATATCGGTCTCCTCTTACACTGTCCTCACATTTCCCTCCCATTTACTCTATTTTTACGTTTGTTTAACAACTATTAACATTCTATTTATTATACTATTTAGGCACTAAATAACAATAATAACGTACAGTCGCTTTCACAGCGATAGCCTATGTTTAATTTTTCCAATAATTAAGCCCATTCCTGTCTTACAAAGTTGAGATTTACATTATATATGTATTTTTATCTCCTAAGATCATTTTTGTTATCCATTTTTGAATTTTGAGTCGCACGTGTCTACAAATGCACAATGACACTTTTGATTATTATACATTCGTTCAAAGCCATAGGACACGTATTAACTCCGAGAAACCCATTTTCTCCTACTTTTCCTTTGTTATTTATTAAAATTATAATGAATTTGCAAAAATAACCCATAATTTTGATAATTTTGCAATCCTAGTGATCTTAAGGTCTCAATGAGTCAATTGGTGATTTTCCATCGTTGGTCATTATTGACCCTTACGCCATTCTACGTTTGGAACGAATTTTATATTGAAATTTGATTTTTATAGTTGAAATGATCCATATGGAACACAATTCAAAAATTTTCATCTTCAAATTCGAATTGGTGGTCGTAAAAGACAAAGGTGTTCTATGGCTTTGAACAATTGCATAATAAGCAAAAAGTGTCATGCGACTCAAAATTCAAAAATGGATAACAAAAATGATCTTAGGAGATAAAAATACATATATATTGTAAATCTCAACTTTGTAAGACAGGAATGGGCTTAATTATTGGAAAAATTAAACATGGGCTATGGCTGTGAAAGCGAGTGTACTTAAATGATCAAATGATCCCAGAGGCGAGTCTAGTCATCTCTATTATTAAAATATTTATATGTTAATTTTAGACTCCATAAAACCGGGTTCCATTCATTCACATCGTAAACATTTTGTACACATTTATATTGAATACATAATAATGTATACAAGATACATAAACATAAATAGGATACATAGTGAAAATGCATCCTATACAATATTCCCTTATAAATGCTTTTACATGTTTATAAATGAAATGAAAAAGAATATTGAATCAAAGATCTCTCCTTATTGTATTTCACTGCAGGGAAGTGTAAGAAGACCCGATAGATATTTTCTACTGATTAGGAAACCCATTCTAGAAAAGAAGGGTTTGTTCATTTTACTCTCAAAGTCTCTTCCTGTGAATGTTGATATGGAAAAGACCCTTTTTCTTTTATGATACGGCTCCAATGATGGTGGAACGTTTGTCTATAGTTAAAAAAGGACCTCGGAATAATAATCAACCTCAACTTGACTGTACTTTTACCACCATTACTTTTACGCACTTTAAAGTACCCAATACTCCTATGAATATGCGCTTTTACAAAGAAATTTGTAAATTAATATGGAGCTAAATATACGTGAATACATATACAATATGACACATAATTTAATAGTCACTTAAGTGTGCTTAATATAATACAATATATTGCACTCTACACTACTAAATACTAACTGACCTTTTATTTTAACCAATACATTTCCGCGTCTCGCCCTTTCTTTACAAGTCCAACCATCGGAATATATGGAATAAGAGCAGCACAGGGAGACATTGTGAGAGAATTGAGTGAAAAGACCCTTACAATCTTCCATTTTATAAAGGTGACCTCCTCCATTCTTCTCACCAAATGAGTCACTATTGAGACTTTTGGGGAGATATAATGGATATCGTGGGAGTTTGATATACTTCAGGTCATTTACGTTTACTACGCATAGCACAATGTAAATTGGAAATGTTTGTACCCGATACACCTCCCAAAAATATTTACACACTTATCGTTAGTATAGACAGTCCATGCATATCTTTTGCACTTCTCATACACATCTTATATCTGTATGTTTCAATATATATTTGGTATATAGGTATTTTCTGCTTTAGGGAAATGAAAAAAGACCTGAGACCGCATTTGAACCTTCATAATGGAAGGCTGGAACACAAAGTGAGTCCATTTCTTCACACAAAGGCCCATTTTCAATTTCCCTTCATGATTGGGCCAGCGGAGACTTCTTGTAGTATTTTGTATTTATGGACACCAAAGCGGTTTCCATTTATTGAGGGAGAGAGAAAGGCCCAGACGAACAGAGGTCCTTTCCAAGAAAGTCAAGAAGACCCTTTTGCCAGTCCTTTAGGGACTCAACTTCAACAAATATCATTTATTACTCCGATGAGATATGGCAAAATGGGATCCAGAAAACACTCAAAATCGTTTATAAAAACAAACACTCATTTGGTCTATACCTCTATACGGTCTTACATAGGAGAGAATTACTATCATATGAATCTTCATCTTGTATTAAGAATAAGAACATACCTAAGTATCTAAGTATTTAGTCTTACTAACATAGAGTAGTACTTTGACTACTTTGTATAATACGAATGTAAATATTCAGTCTGTCAAATAAATATAAACAACATTCAAAAGTCAGCAAAGTATTCAGATACTTTTCAGTGAGTATAGAGAATTGATATTGATATTCATCAAGGAGCTTATGCATCTCATGTTTCCACTTCCATTATTGCAACCATATGGAAAACTGTTCACAAAAACACACATAAGACATTTAAAAGCCCATTACTCTTTCCATTTTTACAAACACTCGAGATGAATGGGTTCGTTAATAAATATATTACAATATATGAGCCAATGACGTAATTTGTGTATTCTATGAATGAGTGAAACGGGGATTTGTAACATTAAGAAATAAGGATAATATACCTACACAATGGTTAAATCTAAATGGAGAATACTAAAATAATAAGGGCGTTTGCTTATTTGGTATTCCGCAACAAGATTAAAATTCTCGAATAATTATTGGGGGTACTCGCTTTCTCCTTCGTATCGTTCGCATCCAGCGTATCGTTCGTATGATACGAACGAAGGTTGGCACGAACTTCAAAAACCTCCCTTCACTCCCATGTATTTCATCGATACGAACTTTGTTCGTATGAGTAGCAGGTCCAGAGGTGTTACTTTTACGAACGCGTAACTTCGTATCCTCGTGTGAGCCCGGTTATTTTAAAATCTTTTGAGTTTAACAGAAGACGGAGACAGATATTACTATTTTTTTATTCAAAAATCTCAAATACGAACATTAGAAATCCAGTGTTTAATTTAAATATACCACCATAATTTCTACTATTAATAATTTTATTCTGACAATTAAATTTAATAAGGTTTAAAGTATTTTGTCTATTGCCCACCTTCGGCATTTTAAATTAAGAAATAAAATTCGCAAGGATTAAAATGGGTGTAAGTTTTTGTATATACGAAGTATACGAAACAGTAGGGGCCACTCGTTATTTCACTTTGTAAACTTACAAACTTACGAACTTACGCGGATACGAACCATACGAAGAGAAAACGAGCACCCCCATTATTTTATTCACCAGATACTAATACTGATCATGTATGTTAATATAATGTATGTATTTGTACAATGTAATTGTATGTATGTAAAATATTGTATAAAATGTATGTATCAAATCAGGTTGAACTCTAATGGTCGAATCGTATTCTGAAAGTTGTAGTAAAAGAAGAAATGGAAACTGACCTTGCTTAGTGGGGTGAGTAGTGGGAAGGAGAGGAAAACGACGCGCCATCAGATTCTCATCACACACCGCAAAACGCTCTCCAAAAGTTCAATCAAACCTGTAAAAAACAAATGGAAAAAATTAAATACGAGTCTTGAAGTATAAAAGTACAATTAGCAATTCTCCCTACATGATAATCTTGTTTCCTTTTACAATAAAAAATGTACCTTAGTGCATATTAAATCCATTTTTTCTACGACCCAACAAAGTATACTTTTAATGTTCTAATAATAAGTATAAGTTATACATAAATTGAAAAAATTGAGTTTTAATTCTATTTCATTCCTATAAATTTATATACCTAAGTATGTAGAGTAACATCTCTATACGAAGTATACCATAATACCATTGTATAGGCCTATAGACTGTGTTTTATGTATACCTAGTAAATCATGTTCAAACAGTACTTACTAACATTAGGTATGTAAGTTGGACCTTATTAATTATCTCCACGTGGTGCTTTGGAAAATTGAAGAAAAATATGTGCAAAACCTATGATTAACCACTCGTTATATTGCGGATACAATTTGTCTCATCATCATCACACAAAGAAAGGAGGCCCAATAGACAACATATAGCATTACATTATTTACAAGTGATCTTCCACCTCATAAAAATGAGTAATGGATTGGAATGAAGTTTTACAACAAAAAAGCAACTTGATTTCATGCGTTTATGATCTATTATTTTTCCATAATATTAAATAAAAATTCTCACAAGAGCCCACTCCACGCTAAACTTTTGTATTGAAGCATATAGTACATCGTACATGAAAGTTTACGTCATATAGGGATTTGTACTTTTACATTTATTATTATATACATTATGTTTTCTTGTTAAGGTGCAGCAGTTAAGAGGTTGGTGCAGAAAAAGTGAATTGAGTCAGTTGTTTAAATTCCCCTGCGTAGATTCTGCATATGAATAATTCCAATTTAACAATGGGAAAAAGTAGTTTGCAAATTTTTAGCGAGGAAGGGGTTGATAATAAAAGTGGAGGTTATGGAGGAGGTCGGCGAACTCCTTCTATCTTGCCCTTCCAGTCCTCCCAATAATGAATAATCGGATAAACTCGTCTTGGATGTCGTCGAGCGTTCGTCTCCTCCCACATTGTTCGAGTAAAATACACCAATCCGAGCACATATCCTATATGTAAATCAGATATAGAGTACAGATGTATGTACTACCTAATACAAATGTGTTATGTTATAAGTGAATCCGTGTATAAATCCCAGTAAAAACTTAAAATGCCAAATCTCCAACAATGCGAGTAAAAGGTAATGAAGAATCGTATAGTGATGTTGGTGATAAGGTCGAGCAGAGTCCTTGAGACATTCCATTCACCATTCAATCTCTTAATGTCTCATCATCTTCAATGAGCATCGTGGTGAGGAGTGGCGGAGTTCTTACAATCAATACACCTACCCAAACTTAAGCTCGTACACCATACTCATCCCAAGATTCCAACTATTCAGATGGGACCTGAACACGTACATATTCCTCATTTGCAATTCATTTGAGTCGTTAAGGGGAAAAAAGTTGCAAACTCCTTGTGGAGATCCTCAATGAGGAAAAACTGGATCTGATAGGCATTTTGTGCACAAACATTTCGCTCACATTAATTCTTTTACTCATTTCCTTCAACGATGGAGCCGTGGGAGGATGAGGCCAATTAACCTTACATCATGACTAATGACACCATATCGATAAATATTCATACATACCTTCATATTAAATCTGTATAAATAAAAGAAAGAATCACCTTCCACAACCCTTTCCCAACATGGCATAAATCCACCTTAAAATCTTAAGTCATTCTTGAAATTTCTTAATATCGTCTTTAATATACGAAATAAACAATTAGCATTTTGCTCAACAAAAATTTAGTTAATAATTTTTTACTTAACAATTAGAACATAATATATTTAGAGGTAATATGGGTGGAAAACATTTAATTCATGTATTTAAAAAATTTCTAATTACCATAAAATAATTTTATTCGCAAATTCCAGACCTTATTCATCACGATTTGATTTGACCTAGAAAGTTGATTAAAATCCATGCATTAGGTAGAAAAGGCTTATTGGGGACTTTTCGGTCAAGATGGGTTCGTTTGGATGTGGTCAGAATCTCGGCGAAAAAATATGAAGGAGGCTGAGTCTGGCGCCAGCAACCCCGCCCCGTTTACTCCTCAAACAATCTCTTAGCCATTGACTCGCATTCACTCACTTCGTTTTCTAAATCTCACCACATCTATAAGGCTCAACATCTTCAATCTCAACGCCAAAAAGCTATCTACTTAAAGTTAGCAAAAGAAAAATCCACTTTTACAAAAACTTCCTCTACAACTTATCTCTTTCCAAAAGCAGTCACGATATCCTTAAAAGACGATCTTGTTCCTTATATTATTGTATATGTATTAGTAAAAAGAACAGAAAGATGTTTTAAATATTAATATTAACTGCATTGTATTAATAACAACCTGTAACCTTCCTAAACTATTTAAAAGATATTAAATCGTAAGAATTACAAACATGCATGCATTATGACTACATCATGTATTTATTTACATCATGCAAACCCTCAATACAATTTACGATCATCTAGCACATCCTTATGTGTATATCCTTTTTCGCATAAAAATTTTTCCCTGGTGCAGAATCTGTAATAAACTCGATCTTAGTCAAAAGATAACTTGAACTATCCTAGTATTAATAAAAGAAGAATGGGAAAACTTGTGCAAAAATCCCATCTTGTGACATAGTATAGATAATGTAGTGTAAATATGTAACTGCTTTTCATTTACCTTATTAAAATCTACAAATAAATCGACTTTATTACGACCGTACATAGAGTGTGTAAATACTCAGTGTGTACCATTAAATTAAAAATCTTAAGCCACTTGTACATATTTTATTACTTATCTCTTCCCCATCTTCCCCTATAAGTGAAGCATTAATGCTAAGCTGAATTGGAATAAATAAATCGTATGCCAAAATGTAGGTATGTACAATATGTAGAAAAGGTATGGTACATTGTACTTGTATGGTTCGTGTGGAAAATCCTTTCTTGGCACCGCGACACCTCGACTAAATTCATTCACTCCATTAACATCACTGCCAAGATATGAAGCTGGTCGTTGGGTTCGGCGAATGCAAAAACTTGCAACGAATGTTAAATACAATAATTTAGCATGGAAATTAAATGAAACCTTACTAGGACCTGACTCAAGGCACAATGTGATGAGCAACTGATAAAAAATACTCGTTTGAAAAGTTCCACAGACAGGAACTGTTTATACCTATGTATGTATGTATGTACTCGGGTACGGCATTTACTTATACTTGTATACAGGTACTCGTATAAATGTCGAAATTAGGCTTAAATCTCTTCTCTCACTTCTCACCTTTCCGAAGATATGTACATACATAGTTATATACTCTTCAATAAGTGGTTGATTTAATTATTTATAAAAATTTACCGACTTGAACTCTAATTTTAAATAGTTAAGAATTCTAACAATAAGTTCAAATTTGATCCATATATGGTAATAGTATCTACCATATATTTAGTAGCACATTTAATAATCTTTAATCACAAAAATTAAAAGTTACGTATTTTATAAATATTCCTTCATTAACAACGTGGTTTTCCTGTATTTATTATTCAACACTTCTTTAACCAAATAAAAAGCCAAGGAGAGGAATGTGTGTAGTAAAGGGGGATAATTAGGCTTATAATTTACTCAATGTGAATGAAGTAATTAATCGGAAAGAGAGTGAAGTGTCACGTAGATAAAGACAAGATTTGGGTGTAATTTATCGTCGTTTTTCATGTCGAGGCGGAGTGGTTGTCGGGACCGAAGAGATTCGGCAGTTGTACGTGGGCCGACGTGGGACGCTCATTCCCCATCTGTCCCACGAAAATCCTAATGAACTTCTCCGTCCTTTTGTACATGAGGATATTTTTAAGTCGAGGACGCGTATTTATACTACAAATCCAAATCCTTCATCCCATTCATTTTTACTATCACACACACTTACCTCTGATTGAAAATCCTTTCAAATTGTAAACTTTAAACACTTTACACAACAATATCTGGTCAACAATTTAACTCATTTAATTTCAAGGTTTATATATTCATAACCCATAAGATAGAGTATGTACCGTATGTATACTATGTAGGTATACATAGTACATATGGACATATGTAAATATTTAATATCATTACATAAATTGTTTTGTTCTACATATTTGATGTCTTTTGATGATGGTTAGTTACTAGTTACTACAAATGTGCAGAGTGCCTCAAAAGTTGCTTTCTTTTTTAAATAACATAAAAAGAAAACGAATTTTGACGAACCCTGTATAGTATCATTGCATATTGATTTGTATTTGTATATCACATACTGATGCAAATACAAATACGCAGTAAAATATTCAGGAATTTAAAAATAAAGAAGCGATATAAATACTGAGTATGTCATCATTGGCTTTACATTAACAATAAATCCAAAGCTCAAAATTGGCTCCAAAACGAATTCCTGGTCATTTGGAAAGCGATTTGAAGGAAAAGAGCAGAATTTTGTTCGTCAACACGTTCACTCTTCCAAATACTAGTAAAGTCACGTCTACTCAATTTGGACTAGAAAATTGGTCCACATCTTGGAAAGATGAACTTGAGGTTCTCCCATGGGACAACTTCCTTCTCTCAAAAAAACCTCCTTACCAATGTCTCCTTTTAAATGCCTGGGTTGTCTTGATGGTTATAAGTACAACTATAGGATCGTAGGTTGGGAGAAAAGAAATAATGGGCAATTTACATTACCATTATATCTTTTGCCCATTCCTCTCTTTAAATCTACATACATACAATTATTCTATCCGGACGTATACATATACAGTACAATCATTTAACAGGCCTTTCAAGCTGTCTCGTATTCTCAGATTTACAAAATTCTGTGAAACTGGAGATTATGTTAGAACAAAAAATGCTAAAACTAAAAAAAAAATGTTAAAACAGGAGAAAAACACGTGAATGAGATTAAATAAACTCTTGAACAAAAAAGGAATCTAACAGAAAAAGTTTTGATTCTCTTTCTCCTTTTATATATTTTTGAGCTTAAAAGGTTTTTTACATGGTGTAAATGGTGATGTGTGTAGTTTAATATGAAAAAAGTTTAATTCTCTTTATTGAATCAAAAGAAGTCTCTCCAGGAGAAGAGTTTGTTCGTGGAGTGGAGTGAAACGATTACCCCACTGAGAATACTCCATTTACCAACCTTCACCACCCCACACATGAGTGAGACAAAGAAGTTGTTAAACTCCTCGGTGATTATAACAAAGTCCTAAGAGAATTCAAAGCTCAAACTATCGAGAAACTCTCGCGCCATTTCATCACACTTATCCTAATCCACTAGCTAACATTAAGAAAATGAAAAAAATCACCTTAGTCTTAAAATGTTAATTGATAATTCATCAGCTTAATTCTTAATAAAGATAATATATGTACCAACAATTTAAAATTATATAGTATTTAAATAGGTATTTACAGTAAATCATGGAAAATTAACCTTTTCACTCAAGAAAGCTTTCATTAAGCTTCATCTTGTTCATGTTGAGCAATAGCTTATTTATTGACACAGAGACAGTGTTCTTGTTCATGGAGCTCTGCTTAGAATCCCAAGCCCCAAATCCAAATGCACAAACAAAGGAGAATCTTTTAAAGGAAAAGGGAAACAGACGGAGTTTTTGAGACATCAATCCACCCTTGTGTATTATCTTTTGATGCTTTGGAGAGAGAGGAACAACAGTTTTACTCATTCTTGAACAATTCCAAAGACCATCTATACCACACATTATGTGCATTTGCCGAAAAGTCACTAACATTGTAGATTTGTATTGATATATAAGTATTATAATGTAGTGTAGGTAGAGTTTTATAATGTACATAATAGTAGTGTAATACTTACATAATATGTGCTTACTTGAACGTAATGGAAAGACCAAAGAATCGTAAAATATACGGACAACTTGAACGGCATGAGACTTCTACACACGTAATAATACATATTCCACATGGCATTTCATTTATTTGTAGCCGGAGTATTTCGGAGATAACGGGACCGGGAGATGCTAATATTAGGCCCAGTCCCGAAGGCCAATGCCAATACATTAAGCCACACATCATTCATGTGCGGAGGCGAAAAAAGAAAGTTGAGAAATGCAGGGAGAAGTTCATGTAATGAATGGCAGCTGTTTTCCTCCAACTCCTACTCTTATTACTTCATTTATGCCCAGATAAAACTTTTTTTACATTTACTCTTTTTATCCAACCCTATGCATTTAATCTTTTTATCGATATTAAGTTGATATTTACTATAATATGTACATACCTAATATAAATACATACTTTTGTACCATACCATATCTGTGTTTATGAACAATTCATAAGATGCTCAGATGATTAAGAGCTCTAGAATGGCTTCAGATTTTCTTAACTGAATTTAATACATATTGTACTTAAATCTTAAATACATATAGTAGTTATAACCTAATTATACTTATATTATAACATAATCGTATGAGTAACTTGATGTATACATTTTGTATTACTCTGTACAATTTGTTTTTATAAATATACAAGAAACAAATTCAAACCACTGGCCAACTTATAATATATTTCAGCATTTTTGCCTATTATTTCTTTATTTGAGATTTACTCCATTTACTCTAAAACTTTACATGTGGTATGTAAAGTTTTAGAGTAAATGAAGTGAAGATGCAGCCAATTGGCAATTGAATAAAAAAAGCGAGTATGTTACTACATAAAAGATACATAAAATATTTTATTTAAATATTCCTTTGCGTAAGTTGCAATGCAGAATTTATATGCTGTGCAGTTATGGTCTAGGAAAGTAACACATGTCAAGAAAATGATTATTAATTCCTTTCCAAACCTCTAAGTACCACATACATAAGACAATCATTAATAAGTCTCCAATTATAGAATTGTATCAATTAAGAAAATGAGCTTGCAAAGGTCAACACGATAATTGTTTTTTCATATAACAACCAAGTTGTGTCAGTAGTACAATATCTTACATAAAGAACTACTAGGTAATAATTATGTAGTAGGTATGTAGATATTTAGGATACTTAATAGATCCATACAAAACCCAATGTTGTTTATCCAACAGTGTCTAACTTTTTTCATTTGGAAACACTGGGAATGAAATCAAAGAGAGTGCCAAGGAATTGAGCCTTAATTCAATCTCAATTCCACAACCCGTTGACATTTTCTCCGCCGTGGTTAAACGACAAGGGTTTTGGCATTAGGTCGACCTTTGTATACTCAACATGCTAGCAAAGCTATGTATTTAAATATAACCATTTACTAAATGTTAGCCTTGTTATTTCTTATTACCAAAATACATAATATATGTAGTTTGATATGTTATTCTTCTATGAACCACAGTAATATGTACACAAAGTGAACTATATTTATTGATAGTACGATGTATTACAAATACTACATAATATACATCTCTATATCTCTAACTCTTTCTATTTTTTTTACTACCAAATCGCATGTGGAGGTTCGGAGTTCAGATTTACTCAAATCTTCAATGAAGACTCACGCCATTCTACGATCCGAGAAATGGGCAATATCTCACCCTTCATTGGATGTAAGAAGTAAAAGCAGTGGGACACGAAGTTTAAATAAGAGTCGTCTGGCAAGCCTCACTAACTTTTTCCTTGGCCAAACCTCCGAGCCATTAAACTCAACTACCATCATTACTCAGAGGAAATCTCTTTAAGCTCTCCCTTCACACGGCGCTTCCTCCTCTCCCCCGCGTATAAGCAAAAGGAGAGATGGAGGAGAAAAGAGAAAGATAAACGAAAAATATGGTAACTAATCCCTTCCATTACAACCCCATACATTTACCAGTCCATGTATAAATAAAAGAATTTAATCCATAACTTACTATTCCGACTTCACTTCACATATACTACCATACATATTTATTTAACATTAACTCGCAAGTTTCTAGTGGCCCTTAAAGCGCTGATAAATAGGTACATAATAATATTATGTACAATATAATACTAACCCTTTCACAACGAGGGCATGAGAGTATCTTCAATATAAATATGTAAGTACCTATTACATAAATGCTACTTATACATACATCCTTTGTGTGAATAATATATGGCTGCTCTTAACTTCCCGCTTTTTAATACATAATTTTGATTTACATAATTTTAAATGTGATACTGATAGAACGCACAATTTTATATGGCTTTAATTTGATAGTTTTTTGTATGTAGAAATATGTATAAGTTTCTACAATGAAAATTCTTTGATTAAGATTGAATTTATCAGGAGCTATTTTTGGTTAAAATGTTAATTTACATAAGTTTAGGGATTGTTGTTAAACGTTTAAGTAGAATTACAGCATTGAAACTCGATTTTTCCTATGTTTCCTATCTTAATGCATTACATGTGCTTTTCCTCCATTGCAAACTAAAAGTGTCATCCTGTATAGTATTATGTACAGATATTTCAATTTTTACTCAAAGAATGACGCAAATTGAACGTGAGTGATTTTAAGCGATGAAAATATGAGAAATAAATTCAAAGTTCTCCCTGGGTGGGGAAAGGTGAGGGAAGTTGTCTCGGACCTCTCACAATCTCGATATAATATATTATATTCTTCTACCTCTGTATATGGATTTCATTATAAAAGAGGGAAATGAAGTGGAAGTGTTTAGCTTCAAGGATTACTCACAACTTGAAAGGTATTCCGACGACGACCAACTTCCTCTTCTGTCATTTACACGACTCGGATCGAAAGTAAAATGTAATACATTTCACCCGACTTCGGATCCAATCACCTCACCCGTGGCAACCCGCCGACATGACAACGGCTTGAGACGATCTTTTATGACATACACATAAGTTATTACTTCGCCTTCAACTTAGATGGATTCTCTATATTTGTACTTAATATTTTCTCTTTAATAACTTTCTCTTCGTTTTTTTTCCAGCCCTAAAAGCCCAAGGCCTCCTTTTGAAATTCAACAAAATATCTCATTCGCTCATATTAAATATTTTAAAAATTCAATGTACTCATTTATTTAACAATGTACATAATTGTATGTATGTAAAATATAATAACATTACATATGAAAAACAATTTGACAAATGGTATAAAATATGTATAACATTAGATGTTACTGGCAAGTAAAGTAAAATATGTTATAGTAGTAAATAAATACATCTGTCCGGGACTCGATGTGTCCGGGGGGCAATCCTGAGATTTTAAAAAAGGTGTACGGGTCTCAAAAGGTTACCAGGTCAGTACAGTATAGGAACAATGTTTAAAAATATGGAACGTTTTATTTGATCAATAATTAACTCTATTTCTTTGATATCATTTAACTACATTGTTTTAAGTCAACAATGTTCTGAAGGAAAGGTTTTCCTTCAAAAGTATAGAGAAGATGAGAATTATAAAGTTATTATTCCAAGTTATAAACTTAATGACAACGAAGTTATTTCAGACAGTGAGGAAAGTGAGAATTCAGGTGAAGATTCTTCAATTGCTTCTGACTAAAATTAAATCTTAAATTATTTTCGAAAACATTTTTAAATGTGTCCGGGACTCGATATGTGTCCGGGTCCGATTTGTGTCCGGGGGTCACTGTCATAATTATAAAAGGTGTCCGGGGGACAGATATCGGTCTTTTACGGTAAGTGCGTATTATTTATATATTAATATTACAAATACTTAATAGTATTAGATAATGTTTTCGAAAGATATGTAAAAAGGTTTTTTTCTCTTGTAAAAGAATGAATTATCTTAATTAAGGGAATATGGACTTGGCAGCCTCACAGGGCAAAGTGAGCAAGTGAGAGGATGAATGGGACCCAAGTTATGTGAATGAATGGAGGACCGTGTGGAATTTGAGATCGGTTTGAAGATTAGTTCCCCGGATTTTGGCATGTGTGGGCAGGGGCTGAGAGATTCCTCCGTGTGAAGATGTCAAGTGGGGAGAAGTTTCGAAGGGCTCAAAGTCGAATGAGTTGAGCGGAATTCTGAGATTTTTCCAAGAAAATCCCACTCAATCAAATCCTTTTTTCTGAATATTTTCCCCACTTTCTCCCATAAACTTATAAAATTACTTATAAATTGTATATTAATAAATGTACTTACATATTTGTGTAACTTAAATCCTTTGTCAAATAAACTCAATGTCACATCAACATTTTATACCTCTTACAATTGTAGTACATCTTCATTAAAAATACAACAAACAACAACAATTAAACCCTACAATAATAAATAGATATAGCAAATCATGCATATTACCATATACATATTACCTGTATATGCTACAATTTATATACGTATGTAATGTATATATTTATATGTGTACATACATAGTATTTTAAAAATACCATAAGTTAAAATTGGCTTTAAATCCTTCTAAATAACTATGCAAGAAAACAAAAAAGCTAACAATGTGTGGATTATTTATAAAAGCAGATTTATATCACCACATGCTTTAGTTTCTGACGTTCTCGGAAAAAAGTACAAATGGAATATCAAAAGGTTATAAGTTAATTCCCAATCCTGATAAACTGAAGAAACAATTTAAAATTGAATTTTTAAAATATTTTATAAATACCCAATTCGTAAGGCTTAAAATTTCTAAATACGCGTACTAACGATAAGTATACTAATGTTTTTATCCATATTGCATAGTATGACATTTATTACACATATAGTATCATAGTATAAAATGATACATAGACGATGTAGATTTTTATTATATATGTAGAATACTTATTTAGTAATTATTACTTTAAAATATATTTAAATAATAATATAAGCATTGAATACATAAATGCTAAAATAACAATTTTTTATAAAAATGTTTGTGGTATGGACCTTATATGGTAGTATTATTAGGTCGGGTCTATGAATTTAAGAGTTTCTCACAAAGCATAGATATGAATCTAGATAGGGAGTATTCGTAAAAGATGAATATTTAAAGAGGAAGGAAGTCAAAGGATGGGTGTTGAGTGGCAGGAGGTTGGAAGTTCTTGAAAGCAATTCCATCGCTTCTGGATAGGACCATATGACTTTTCAAAATTGTCATATTTGCCATATTTTTCCTCTGACAACCCGTGGGTGGATTCCCGTAAAGTCGTTTAACTCCATCATCAATTTTTCATCTTTCCCTTTCTCCCGTTGAACTCCATTAAGAATTGATAACCAAGCCCTATATAATATAAATACAATATAACATGGATTTCTCGCTATTAAACTCAGCGTACGGATAGATGCCAAAAAGTTCTCAGCGGTAAAAATTCAAATCTAAATTAGAGGGAATGTTTGTTTTGTTCATACAAAAGAACCCATTACCTCAAATTTTATAATTTAAATCTTAAATTCACTATTAATTTTAATAATTTGAAATTGAGGCTCCTGATTCATTTCATACTATTAAACTCACACGACTTTCTTCAATTTTAACTAGGATTGCATCATTATAACTAAAAAAGGTAAGTGATATTAAGATATTACAGTGTTTGTATATGTTATTCTTTAAATTAAATAAAATATAACATTAAAATTAACATTTACGTTTTATAATTAAGAATGGCAAGGGGCCCGACACTTTCACCGGAAGAGCGCCGTGAAATCCGAATTTTCCATGAAAGTGGATTGAACCAAAGGAGGATTGCGGCTAGAATTCATCGTTCACAAGGTATTGTGAAGAATGTTCTCAAAATGAGGGAAGATTACGACTTAAAAAGGACAAGAGGAAGAAATATTCTTGTTACTTCAAGAGAAAGCAGCCGAATTCTCCGTGCTGCCAGCAATTCAACCCTTTCACTGCCCCAAATCAAAGCAACTTGTGATAGTGCACGTTCAAAAACAACGATTTGGAAAATTTTGCATAAATCAAGACACATCAAAAGAAGAAGAATGGAGAAGAGATTACCTTTAAAACCAAGAAATATGGCTGAAAGGTTTACATGGGCTAATGAGCGGAGATTATGGCGGGACGAGTGAAACCAAGTCATCTTTACTGACGAAAAAATGTGGAGTTTGGATGGGCCAAATGGCTACAAAGAATACTGGCATGATTCGCGAAAAGAAGAACTCACCTGTAAGAAACGACATACCGGTGGAGGAAAGATTATGGTTTGGGGTGGCATCGGAAGAAATGGCAAGACACCTTTAATCTTTGTTCGGGGAAAAATGGAATCCCGAGACTACCAACAAGTTCTTGAAGAAGGATTGTTCCCGACAGCAAACGAAATCGGAGGGGAAGGGTGGATTCTTCAACAAGATAACTGCAGAGTCCATGTTTCAGCCCCAACACGCCAATGGTTAGCTCAACATGGCATCGGCAACCAGAGGATTCTTCGATGGCCCTCATGTTCACCGGACTTAAACATCATTGAGGATATCTGGGCTTATTTGACACACCAAGTTTATGGAGGAGCAAAGCAATATGACAACAAGAGAGCGCTCCAACGTGCGGTTCAGGAGGCATGGGACAATCTTCCTCAGGATTTCATAAATACTTTATTTAACTTGGTTCCAGATAGGATTTTAGAAGTGATAATTATACGGGGAGGTAACATTAAGCATTAATGATGAGATAAGACTTTTAAATTTGTCAATTTACTTTAAATTAATCAACTTTGTCAAGTGAG